>OY992876.1:289006893-289046893 GCA_963921405.1 Cepaea hortensis
CTGCACCATAGAGGCTCTACCAACTATTGACCATCTGGACACACTTCCCACCATAACAGAAGTTAAGTGTGCTATAAATGAACTTGCATCTGGCAAGGCTCCAGGTAAGGATGGGATTCCAATAGAGTTATCAGGAGTGAGCAAGACACACTCACTCTACAGATCCACCAGCTAATAGAGCTATGCTGGCGAGAAAGACAAGTCCCACAGGATTTCAAAGATTCAAGCATCATAACACGGTACAAGAACAAGCGACAAGAACAAGATCGGAGCGACTGCAACAACTATAGGGGTATCTCACTTCTGTGTGTTGATGGAAAATGTATTTGCCAGAATTGTTCTGCGCAGACTTCAAGTCTTAGGAGATCAAGTCTACCCCGAATCACAGTGTGGCTTTCGATAGAACCGGTCTACCATTGATCCGGTATTCTCATAGCGACAAATGCAAGAAAAATGCCGTGAACAGAATGAACCACTGTTTATTGCCTTCATCGAACTCACAACGGCATTTGATTTGGTCAGTCGTGAGGGTCTGTTCAAGGCACTAAAAAAGATTGGCTGCCCACCAACTCTTCTGTCCATTGTGGAATCGTTCCACACAGGCATGAAGGGTATAATCAAGCTTGATGGTGCAACTTCTGAAGAGTTTGAAATCAAGAGTGGAGTTAAGCAAGGTTGTGTACTAGCTCCCACCCTCTTTGGAATATACTTTTTACTTCTACTGAAATATGCCTTTCGTGATCAGGATGGTGGTGTATACATTCACTCACGCTCAGATGGCGGCCTCTACAATGCTCAGAGATTGAAGGCCAAGACCAAAATTAGGAGGGTACTGATCAGAGAGTTGCTTTTTGCAGGTGATGCTGCAGTTACGACCCACTCTGAGGAATAATTACAATGTCTACTATCTGCATTCTACCATTCTTGTTCTGAATTTGGTTTAACAATTAACAAAAAGAAGACACAGATTTTGTCACAAGGTGCACATGGGGTACCATCAATCTTTATTGACGACGCCGAAATAGAGATGGTAGACCATTTTACATATCTAGGATCAGTGGTAAATAGCAAATTATCCCTAGATCAGAAAATCAACATCCGGATTGGTAAGGCAGCAACAACAATGAACAGGTTAAGAAAAAGAGTCTGAGAGAACAGGAAGCTTACTACCAAAACAAAAGTCCTTGTCTATCAAGCCTGTGTCCTTAGTACTCTTCTTTATGGCAGTGAAACATGGACAACTTACTCACACCAAGAGAAACGTTTAAACAGCTTTCATATGCGGTGTCTGCGAAGAATTCTTGGTATTAAGTGGCAAGACAAAATCACAAATACTGAAGTATTGGAAAGATCATGTTGTGTGACGGTTTATTCCATGCTCAGTCTTCGTAGATTTAGATGGATAGGACATCTTAGGAGGATGGATGATGGTAGAATACCAAAGGACATATTTTTTGGTGAATTACAGATGGGTAAGAGATCTTAGGGTCGGCCTCTACTACGATAAAAAGATGTGTGTAAGCGGGACATGATTGATACAGGCATTGATAATACACATTGGGAGCAAGTCGCCTCTGAACGTGTTGCATGGAGGGCAAACATCAGAAATGGAATAAAGACAAAGGAGAAAATTATTGCA
Organism: Cepaea hortensis; assembly: GCA_963921405.1. NCBI lineage: Eukaryota > Metazoa > Mollusca > Gastropoda > Stylommatophora > Helicidae > Cepaea > Cepaea hortensis. Next base: position 289,008,533 of record OY992876.1, read on the forward strand.
GATAAGTCACACACCGAGCGTGTGAGACTTAAGGTGGTGCATGATGGTGGAAATGACCACGTGTTCACATGCACCCACTGTGAACGAACATTTACAGCGCGAATTGGCCTTATCAGTCACATTCGCAACCGCCATGGGTAAAAGTTATTATGCCTTTTTGAAGCACAAGCTATCGTCTGTCAAGACGGCAAGGTGCCAATGATGATGATTTCCCATTTTAAATGTATTCAATATTTTAAATGTATTCGTTATGATTTTGCCATCAGTAGCTGGATGGCGGTCAGGTGTCACCTGTGGCTCATGACTATCCCTATCGGACGAAGATGTTCTAAAACAGTCATTAACGTCGTTCACTGCCCCTGATATGTGATTCATGAAATTTTAGGAAGATAATGTGGTGGTTTCCTCTTGCCTTCTACATCCACATGGTGGTCTTTTACCTCTGTCTTTGACAGAAATTTCCGACTGTGAGGACAAGTGAGTGCCCTGCTCTGCTCAGCTGCAGAGTTGTCCACTTATCCCGGTGGATACTCGGTCCCCAGGGCTGCGTTTGCCACACCGTGGTGTGTTTCCCATCCTCTACCACTCGGAGGTGCAGTTGTAATTTGACTTAGGGACGTAAATTACAAGTTCCTCTAAAGTCGGAGTGGGTTCGCCTGATGGCGTGGGACACTGGCAATAGGGAAAGCTAATCCACGCGCAAAATTCAGTCCAGTGTTACTATGAGGTAGAAGAAGCGTGTATGGACTACATTCATTCATTCATTCATTCATTCATTCATTCATTCATTCATTCATTCATTCATTCATTTATTCATTCATTCATTTATTCATACATTCAGTAGCATGTCCTTTGCAGAACCTGGCTCCCATAACAACCTTCCGGAAAACCTCTCGATCATAAGCAAGATGTCCCGCGTCTGATACACCCATCTGAAGATCATCCACCACATTCTGCACCCATCTTCTCTTTGGCCGTCCTCTTCCTCTCTTCCCAGGCATATACCCTTCCATTATTGTTCTCTCCAAACTTTCGTGACGTTTCAAATGACCGAAATATTTCAATTTTCTTTGTTTTATCGTCTTTAATAGCCAACCTTCTTCAATACTCAACTCTTGAAGTATGGATGCATTTGTTCTTTTCTTTACCCAAGATATTCTTAGAACTCGTCTATAACATTTATATTCAAAGGCGTTTATGCGCTGTTCAGCTTGTTTAGTAAGTGTCCATGTCTCAGAGGCGTATGTTGCAATGGGAAAGATGCATGCTCTTAAAAATCTAATTTTTGTAGTTCTGTCTGTCCCACTCCATAAATCTTCTCTTTGAAGAGCAATTGATAATCGCCTTTTACTTTCTTTCATTGTGTCGCCGTTGTTGGTAATCAATGACCCAAGATATTCAGAATTGTCCACCACCTCCAATTTTCCCCCATTAATGTATATTTCATTCTCCATAGTAGTTTTATCTGTATGCATTATTTTTGTTTTTGCTATGTTAAGATATAAGTTGTGATTTTCACTATTCAATTGGGTTGATGCTATTAGATTTTCTATGCCATCTTGTGTTGTGGAGAATAATACTGTATCATCAGCATATCGAATCTCTGGTATGTCATGACCGCCGATATTTAGGGCATCATATAGCTCCCTGTTTATATCATCTCTTACATTTCTCATTATATTTTCGGCGTACAGGTTAAACAAATAGGGTGACAGCACGCAGCCCTGAAGGACTCCTTGCTTGATATCAAACCAATCTGATGCCTCGCCATCTATTCTAACTGCTGCTTGTTGGTCTAGATAGAGCATTTTTATGAGTTGTACTACATATGATGGAAAGCCCATATTCCTCATGATTTCCCAAAGTTTCTGATGTTGTACGCAGTCAAATGCCTTTTAATAATCCAAAAAACATGAGAATAGGTTTACATTAAATTCTCTGCACTTCTCTATTATTAATCGCATGTTGAATATGTGATCTCTTGTTCCTCTTCCTTGTCTAAATCCAGCTTGAACCACGTTAATCTCTTCTTCCATTTTCATAAGAAGTCTTCCCATTATGACTTTTAGTAGAATTTTACTTGCATGACTGATCAGGGCAACAGTTCTATAGTTGATGCATAATTTCAGGTTGCCCTTTTCTGGTATTGGAATGAAGATAGTTCTCTTCCAATCTTTTGGCCAAATACCATATTTCCAAATCTTTGCACATAATGCATGATATATGTGACGAAACGCGTGTATCTGTCTTGGGTCGTCAGGATCCCGCACTATTTTGGCGCGTCATCGGGGGACTTTCCCAGCTATAAATAGACTGAGGGAAGCCGATGGAGGAATTACCATCTAGAATCTTCTCGGAGCACATGAATTTGAGTGACCCGTGAGGCTGGGTATCGCACTAGATTCTCGTGCAGAGAGATCTAGAAATTCTAGGCGGGGAATGACTGTTTCCAGAGAAAGTGTCTTTTCCCAAGAAGCACTAGCTCCTCGTGCGCATTGAGTTGGCACGAGTGGGGAAATTGGCTAAACCATTCATTCACTTCATTTTGCTCGAAGAGAGCAGACGCAGGCCTGTGTGAGCCATTTTATGTTGCGTCTCACCTCAACCATGTATCGGCTGACTGTTATGGAAAGGAGGCTGAGGAGCCCTTGAACAGTTCTGAAAGCTGACTGGAGTCTGGTTCTGAACATTCAGGTACTTATTTGTTTAAGTCATCTAACTTTGTAATTGTGTACAAACCGCCATCGTTCTAACCTCATTACCTATGCGGATGTCCTTGCATAACTAATTAGCAAACCGATCGATAGCGCTTTTGAAGGCTAGGTCGTGGGTTTGTTTACCAACGTGTGTTCGCGAATCAGCTGTTGGGAAGGCAGGCATGCGTTGTGGGCGATTTGGGTTTAAATTATATTTACCATGTATCGCACATCGCGGCGACGTAAGTTGTGTGATTTCTGCAGTATGTACCTGACGAGATGCAGCGAAATATGCCAGGCAATAAATCGTGCAATCTATTGTTTGTGTCTTCGTTATTCAAATTCACTACGGGAAAACATTGTTTTGAACTACTTATATTCATCGAAGTCACGAATACTTGGAGTCAAATCCAGGAGGATTGTCTCCCAGCCAGTGTTGTTAGAGAACTGAGTATTAACAGTGACTTAGTAGGCTGGCTGTGGGGTTACAACACTTTCTCTCTGTAATCCCGTTTATCACGCAGAGTCTCGTAGCGGAGCGAGAGCTGAGGCGGTTCGGCCCCCGCTCGTGACTTGCGGGATACTGAGCCGGCCGCTCAGAAAGCAATGGCAAACTACTGAGCGTAATCTTGCCAAGAGATCAACATACAGCTGAAAGATGCTGGTGTTGACAGCTAAGTCCTGTAAAGGATATGCTAAAAAAAAAAAAAGTAGGAGTGATAAAGATGCAGTTGGTCCAGTTGAGTGAGGTCCAGCGGTGACTCTATTGTTGTGTATCCACGCTCTGGGGACGGAGTGGTCTCCAAGGTTCTACTCATCTCACTGGAAGGAAGCCGGGTGAGTGGCGGACCGACTGGACGGGACATCTGCATCCAATCTACTTCTCAACCTGATGATGACAACCATATCTCTGATTCTGTCTCTACTCTATCCTCTATTTGTGTAAATAGATTATTCTATCAGGATGTTCATTTCAGTTCTATATTTTCCAGGGTAGAATAAACTTTATGTAAGTTGACTTGCTCTTTGTATAATGATTGAGTGTGGTCTCGGACGATGCCTAAGTGTTCATTGTTCCACAGGAGTAGGTAGTTAGTGGGGGTCTAGAATCTGGAGGGGCTTGTAGACATAATTAACTATGAGATCAGCCACAGAGTAAAAATGTGTATCTGCCTATCCAACCCCTGGGATTAGAATACACGGGAGTGCTAGAGACACCTCGGGTGTGGTTCACTCTCTCTACCCAAGGCGATCTTGTTACACACAAGCTTGAATGCTTTCATCTCCCCCCGCTTTAATTAGTTCAGCTGGTATCTCATCACATCCAGGTGATTTACTTCAGGTTCTTTATAGCCCAAGCAATTTCATCTAATGAGGGTTCAGGTTCTGTCTCTGATGTCATTGGCTCATGTATCTCATTCATATCCTCACTGTCACTCACATCATACATTCCACTGCAGTACTCCCGCCATCTTTCGAGAATTTGTCTAGATTCTGTTAAGGTATTTCCCATCTTGTCACAGATAACATTCAATTGAGGTTGACCATTTCTTGTCAATAACTTCATTTCTTTGAAAATTTCATAATCTCTTCCAGTCTTATGATATTGCTCTATTCTGGTACAGCAATCTTGTATATATTGATTTTTGTCCTTTCTTGTGTTATTTCTTATTTCTCGAGTTAAAGATGTATACTTCATCCTGCTGTTATCGGATTCATCTCCTTTCTGTTTCAGCTCCCTTCGTTGTTTTGTTAATTCTAACGTGTCTGATGTAATCCATGGCTTAAGTTGCTTTTTCTTGGTCGGAATTAGATCTTTGGCTGCAGTTATCAAGATATCTCTAGCTTGTACTGCCAGTTCATCCGGTGTCATTTCTTCTTGTACAGACATCAAGACCTCAAAGCGATTCCTAACTTCTACAGTGTATGCATCTGGTATTTTTGTGAGATAAAAACGAAGTGGCCTTGGTCCTCGGGTAAGCTTTTTGAGTTTTAATTTCAGATCTGCTTCTAATAACTGATGATCTGTATCACAGTCTGCACTTCGTAGGGTTTTTGCAGATGTTATGCTTGATCTCCATCTTCTTTGTATTAAAATATAATCTATCTGATTTTTGGTAATACTGTCTGGAGACTTCCATGTGAAGAGTCTTCTTGGATGCTGTTTAAAAAGCGTGTTGGCTATCGTTAACTCATTTTCTGTGCAAAATTCAATTAATTTGTCACCTGCATCATTTCTATTTCCTAGTCCAAATTTTCCTAAAACGTGTCTCTCTCATTTTCAGCTCTTCCTGCACCTACTTTTGCATTAAAATCTCCCATTATTATTGCTATATCATTATGACCAATCTTATTTAATGTGTCTTGTAGTGTGTTGTAAAAATCTTCAATTTCGTCCTCCTCTGCTGTTGAAGTAGGTGCATATATCTGTATGAGAGTTGTGTTTTTTGGACGGCCTTTAAGTGTAATAGTGAGGATTCTATCACTAACTGGATTATATCGCATTAGAGCTTTTGCAGTTGTTTTATATAAACAAAATGCCACTCCACTCTGGCCTCCGACGTCTCTACCAGAATAAATGAAAATACTTCCATTTTCAGTTGTAAAATGTCCCTTGCCGCTCCAGCGATGTTCACTAATTCCTAAAATTTGAATGTTTAACCTCTCAATCTCATCACACACTACTTTAAGCTTTCCCTCATACAGACTTCTCACATTCCACGTTGCTATTCTCACTCTGTTTCTTAGTCTGACACAGGGGATTTCCTTGGTAACACAGTCAGGATTAACTCCGTCATCACGATTACTAGTACTAGTCCCTATGTCACACTTTTCCCCAGTGTTATCTGATCTGCCTGGCCTGGGGGTCTCGCCACCAGATCTCTTTCTTATTATGTTTTCTTTCATGGTTGTTATGGTTTCTTGGCAAGTTTTGCAGAAGGTAGTTTGCCATTGCTTTCCTTCTGGGCAGTGACTGTACTAGTCGGTGGCCATAGCCATTGTTTCTACTGATGAGATCATCTGCCTATCGCCGCAGAGTGCAAGACCATAACCAACAACAATCTGTCGGCTGCTCTCACACTCCATCCACCACCTGCTTCCATGGCTTCACGCTGAAGTTAAAACGAGAGAGCGCTAAAAAAAAGATGAAGAATATTTTCAGCAATACAGCTGTGTCATTCTAGGTGAGAGAACCGTTCTGAAGAGCTTTGTGGAGCCAGTTCTGATGTACGGAAGCCAGTCATGGACAGTTAGAGGACAAGAGAGGAATAATGTTAAAACTAAGTGGAGCAAATTTTGATGTACGGAAGCCAGTCGTGGACAGTTAGAGGATAAGTGAGGAATAATGTGGAAGCAACGGATATATGCTTGTAAAGAAGAACGATGAGAATACAATAGATGAATTTTTTTTAAAATAAAGTAATGGAGATATAGATAGTGCCTAGTTCATTGTGATTCGCCTAATTACAGATCACAAGACACGGATAGAGACATTAAAGTTAGCAACTTGGAATGTTAGGACGCGACGACGAAAAATTAGATAACATCAAACAAGAAATGGAAAGAGAGAAAACTAATATGTCAGGGATGTGCGAAACGAGATGGACACAAGCAGACATTAAGATAGATGAAGATTTTAAGATTATTTATTCTGGATGAGAAGATCGACAAAGAGGGGTAGCAATAATCTTGGATCGGCAAACATCAAAATTGAGGGGGCTGGGGAAGGGGGGCCTCGGGGCGGCACTTGAAACCAGAGACCTTGTTTGTATCAACAGTGGCTGTGTCACCAAGACAGCATGTCTTCCAGGTGATGAGGACAGTGTTTCTCCTTCACTCAATACAGTATGCAGATGGGGTGTCCTAGGGCACCATGGCAGCAACCACCACCCTTAAGCATATTGATGGAGAACGGCAGAACCAGGAAGCACAAGTCAAAAGTCAAGACCTTCAAGTATGACAGTTCAGGGCAAGATTTTGTGAGTAAATTCGGCGACAAGCGCAGGAATTATCATGGCAGGGAAAAAAGCTGGGAGCAGCCACCTTGGTGGAATTTTGAAGTGGAAAAGGCCTGAATGGATAAGCGTAGTGCTGTAAGGAAATGACAAAACGTCAAGAAGAACAAAGATAGGCTCAAAAGTTAGCTATTAAAAAAGAAACTGGTAAAAGTTTAAAAGTGAAAAGTGGGCAGAGCTGTGTCAAAGAATAAGCACAGACAAGTCGCTGAAATTGTTCTGGCGACTACATAAAAATATGAATGGGGTAGTCAAGAAGAAGAGTGTTCCTGACTTCCAAAGTGCTGACCTTCTCTGGCAGAGGTCTGGCGAGAAAAGGGGCAAAGCCCCCTTTGAACGCTATCTAGAGCAGAGTAACTAGACAGACATGAGAGGCCGAAATGTTGTCAAGGCGGTTACCTCAGATAGGTGTAAGGCCCAGAGCATTGCAGTTGAAGACAGTGACAGTGAAAGAGATCAGGGCTGTGCTTCGACGAACAAAAAACAGCGCACCAGGGCCAGATAGTATAAGGTATGACATCAATATGTGTTCCGAAAGCCAGCTAGAGGAACTATCAGATATGTACAACAACAGCATATGGTCTGCTAGCATCAAGGAAGAGTAGTCACACAGCTATCTGATCCCTAGTTGAAACCTGGCAAAGACCACACAGAAATTCACGGAAATATCGGTTAATAACCATGTGAAATACAATAGACAAACTGCCGGAGAAGTTAATTGCCTGGAAAATATTAAGTCGGCTAGAGAGGCAAGGTTCGGTCCCACCTACCCTTGGAGGGTACCGTCCAAACAGAGAGACCTGGACCAACGCAGCAGTTTTTGCCCATGATGTCTATGAAGGTTTCCACTCAGGCATTGAAACATGTGCTGCGGCGATTGATCTTGAGGATGCGTACAACAGAGTATCATTGGATTTCTTAATGTTTCAACCTCTTGAACTCAAGATAACTCCATTCCTCTTTAGTTGGATAGCCGCAGCCTTCTTCCAACGGAAAGTAGTTTTTAGATGTGGCAGTTGGACTTCTGAATCAACAAAAATATATCCTGGCCTGTCATAGGGATCACTACTATCTCCGGTGCTTTTCAACACCTACCGGCGAGCAGATCAGAGGACCGGGGAGGACATTTGTCATATGCCGACTATATGTTAGTGTATCGTCAGGGTAAGGATAGGGATTGGGTTGCTGTTGATCTAAAAACAGAACTAAATCGTATAAACACTTGGTGTGTGGAATCTGGGGCAATGGTCAACCCAACGAAGGCAGCAATGACATGGTTCTCTTTGAATAACCATGTTGTCAACACTCTAACACTAACTGTAAATCTGGGTTAAGAGACTGCGGAAAGAACGTAGGAAATGAACTACCTGGGAATACGTTTTGATCGAAGCCTTGCTTATCATGAGCACATGGACAGGGTGATAATAACGGCCAAGCGAGATTTGGCTGCGATGCGGGTGATGGAGGCGGCAAACTGTGAGCAGCGCCATCTATGTCTCCTTTACGAGGGTCTGTTCCTTTCTGTTTTGGAGTATGCGATGGCGATCCTGACTATCAGCCGTAAGCAGACAGAAAGGATGGAAAGGATACATAATGAAGTTATGCGTATTATTCTTGGATTTACAATAGATACAGCATGCAGGATGATGCGATACCTTCTTGATTTTCCAACCATTGGGGACAGAATACAAATTTGCAGAGATCCTGTTCTGATGTATGGAAGTGAGCCAAACCATTAACAGACTAGTGCTCGCTACCTTGGAAGGAATCTGTCTAGAGGAAGCAAACCTTACACAAATGCATGTTGACGTCGGCGGCATAGATCATAACTAAGTGTGACGCATTCCTCTCTCGAAAGAGGAGCGAAGACAATAACACATCAGGTTTTGAAATATGAGCTTAGAAACCACGAAACGTACATCAAGACAAACATTATCAACAGTAAACCAATTGACTGATGGCGTGGAACACTGTTAATAGGGAAAGCTAAACCACACGCAAAATTGAGTCCAGCACTACTTGAAGAAGTGTGTATGGACTACCCTTGAGTTTAAAGCGAGCGAGTGCATACATACACACACATATACATACACACACACAAACACACACACACACACACACACACAATACAGAACTGGTGTCGTGAGCCGCTACGCGCTACGGGATTTACTGAGGAGGGAATCCGAGCACTTATGGACTGAATGGTTCGTTGTGCAATGAGGATGATCTGTTGAATAACTAACTAGCTACGTCCACGTGAGCTCCCGGCGTCCGTTTCTACCATTATCAGAGAAAGTCGGGCGTCCAGTCCACAAGCCTGGGATCTGTGCTGAGTAAACCATTAAATGTTTCGTTGTGAACATCCACACAGTCGACGCCGGGACTGAAATACATCTGTGACGGTGGCATGGAGGAATATCGTCAGCGGAGTTACTGAGATCTGTGGAGAGACATGAACGCCTACGCCAGCTGATAAGGCACAGGATCATCATGATGACCATATCCAATACTGAGACTGTACAAACGAAAGATTTTACACGAACGCACGCATGCACAGTCACACACACACGCGCACGCGCGCGCGCATGCACACACGCACACAACGACCATTCGAGAATGACGCTGTCAGTCTCACCCCTGCCGTCTTTACTTCCCAACCCCACAATTAGCAGGGCAATACTGCCAACAATTGAGACGTACGCCGCTCCAAGTGAGTTATTGTACATCACACCAGTGTGAAACTGTTGTACATCACATCACTGTGAAACTATTTCACATCACATCAGTGTGAAAATATTTCACAGCACATCAGTGTGAAATAATTGTACATCACATCAGTGTGACGCTAATGTACATCACATCAGTGTGAAACTATTGTACATCACATCAGTGTGACGCTAATGTACATCACATCAGTGTGAAACTATTGTGCATCACATCAGTGTAAAACTATTGAACATCACATCAGTGTAAACCTATTGCACATCACATCAGCGTGAAGCTAACGTACATCACATCATTGTGAAACTACTGTACATCACATCAGTGTGACGCTAATGTACATCACATCAGTGTGAAACTATTGTACATCACATCAGTGTGAAACTATTGCACATCACATCAGTGTGAAGCTAACGTACATCACATCATTGTGAAACTACTGTACATCACATCAGTGTGAAACTATTGTACATTACATCAGTGTGAAACTATTGTACATCACTTCAGTGAGAAACTATTGCACACCACATCAGTGAGAAACTATTGCACACCACATCAGTGAGAAACTATTGCACACCACATCAGTGAGAAACTATTGCACACCACATCAGTGAGAAACTATTGCACACCACATCAGTGTGAATCTATTGTACATCACTTCAGTGTGAAGCTACTGTACATCACTTCAATGTGAAACTAATGTACATCACTTCAGTGTGAAACTATTGTATATCACATCAGTGTGAAACTATTGTACATAACATCAGTGTGATACTATTGTACATCACTTCAGTGTGAAACTGTTGCACATCACATCAGCGTCAGACTGTTGCACAACACATCAGTGTGAAACTATTGCACACCACATCAGTAAGAAACTATTGCACACCACATCAGTGAGAAACTATTGCACACAACATCAGTGTGAAACTATTACACACCACATCAATGGTATTGAACACCACGTCAGTGTGAAACTATTGCACACCACATCAGTGAGAAACTATTACACACCACATCAGTGAGAAACTATTGCACACAACATCAGTGTGAAACTATTACACACCACATCAGTGAGAAACTATTGCACACCACATTAGTGAGAAACTATTGCACACAACATCAGTGTGAAACTATTGCCACCACATCAGTGTGATACTATTGCACACCACATCAGTACGAAACTATTGCACACCACATCAGTGAGAAACTATTGCACACAACATCAGTGTGAAACTATTACACACCACATCAGTGTGAAACTATTGCACACCACATCAGTGAGAAACTATTGCACACCACATCAGTGAGAAACTATTGCACACCACATTAGTGAGAAACTATTGTACACAACATCAGTGTGAAACTATTGCCACCACATCAGTGTGATACTATTACACACCACATCAGTGTGAAACTATTGCACACCACATACGTGTGAAACTATTACACACACATCGGTGTAAAACTATTGCACACCACATCAATGGTATTGAACACCACGTCAGTGTGAAACTATTGCACACCACATCAGTGAGAAACTATTACACACCACATCAGTGAGAAACTATTGCACACAACATCAGTGTGAAACTATTACACACCACATCAGTGTGAAACTATTGCACACCACATCAGTGAGAAACTATTGCACAGCACATCAGTGAGAAACTATTGCACACCACATCAGTGAGAAACTATTGCACACAACATCAGTGTGAAACTATTGCCACCACATCAGTGTGATACTATTGCACACCACATAAGTGTGAAACTATTACACACACATCGGTGTAAAACTATTGCACACCACATCAATGGTATTGAACACCACGTCAGTGAGAAACTATTGCACACCACATCAGTGAGAAACTATTGCACACCACATCAGTGAGAAACTATTGCACACAACATCAGTGTGAAACTATTACACACCACATCAGTGTGAAACTATTACACACGCATCAGTGTGAAACTATTGCACGTCACATCAGTGTGAAACTATTGCACACATCAGTGTGAAACTATTACACACCACATCAGTGTGAAACTGTTGCACACCACATCAGTGGGAAACTATTGCACGCAACATCAGTGTGAAACGATTTCACGTCACATCAGTGTGATACTATTGCACGCCACATCAGTGTGAAACTACTGAACACCACATCAGTGTGAAACTATTGCACACCACATCAGTGTGAAACTATTGCACACCACATCAGTGTGAAACTATTGCACAAGACATTAATGTGAAACACCTGTACCTCTTCTACTTCTCGTGGGTCATCAGCAGCAGCAACTAACACGCTCAGTCCTGACAGCAACGATTCACGCCGGCCTTTGTCTCTCCCGACAACCCTCGAGTTCACAGAGTACATACTCTGGCACACGTCTCGCCGGCGATGACAGGCCATTAACAGTGTCTCCTTGATGTTACATAACCACGTGACAGCATCCCTCAACAACTGTTGCCATTACAAAATGTTTTGCATATCCGTTTACAGGACATCGCTGTCAACATCAGCATCTTTCAGCTGATTGATTTCTTGGCAAGATTACGCTCAGTAGTTTGCCATTGCTTTCTGAGCGACAAGCTCCATACTCTCACAAGTCACTGGCGCGACTCGAACCGCTTCCAATTCTCGTGCGCTCACGTCTACCACGAGAGTATTCGGGGTTACGGAGAAAGCTGCTAACACCTCGACCAGGGAGACCGGCTGCCATTACAAGGGTACCTAGAATACTGGTCATCATCAACATTCATATCCATGTAATAACGTTACGGTTTTAATCGGTTTGTGGAAACAAAAGTACATCATGCACATTTGTCGGTGACTTGAGGTTTATTGGGTATATGGTGCTGGCCATATATTTCGACACTCTCTGGGTGATGTGGTCAATATTTTCTGGTACCATTTGACGCTGGGTCGACATAGTAACCCAAGTCAATTAATTTTTTTTTTAAATTCCCATTTTGATAGGGAAGGAACGCATGACTACTGGGTCGATAGGCAAACCTATATTATTGTGTGGTCAGATTGTATTTGTTCATAGTCTCTGGATGAAACAAAATATGAGTGGTTCAAACTACGTTAAAGTGGGGTGACACATAACAAGAGAACGCCAAGGAGAATCCAAGCAAATGTAGCCTTCTGTGGTTGAAGAGTATACTGTGCAACAGATTTCTCAAAATGGAGGTCAGAAATAAAATTTATGGATGTTACATAAGCATATACATAAGCGGCTGGCCGAGTGGCTAGAACGCCGGACTTTCATTCGGGAGACCCGGGTTCGATCCCTCGGTAAGGTGTGGGATTTTTTTATGTCGGGGGCAAAAAGAAAATCCTAACCTGCACAGTTCGCGGCGACAGCACTAGCCAGGCGGCCTTAATTCCTCAGGCTCAAAGACCACTCTGCCATACACCGCAAGGTACTATATTATCAGTAAATGACAGTATGAGTGACATACTGCCCATATTATTTGTCAAATTCCAGATCGTCACAACAAAACGACAACAAAACTGAAATTTACATCATGGAATGTTTGCACTTTAAGCGTAGATGGAAAATTAGATAACATCAAATAAGTAATGGGAATAGAGAATATTAATACATTAAGAATGTGTGACGCGTAATAAAAAGGGGCAGGGATTAAGACGGGGGGGGGGGTAAAATTATATATTCTAGGGGAGAGGACAGGCAAATAGGTGTAGCAATTACCTTACATTTGAAAACATCAAAATCTCTTTAAAGATAATGGGAAGTGTCAGACAGAGCATTATTGGTGAAGTTTGTTATTCGGCAGACCTTAAGACATAAGTATCATTCACATATATGCCCCAAGAGGAGAAAGCAGTGAAGATAGTGTAGAAGATTATTATAATAACATGGAGAATGCTTTGAAGAATGCTTTGAAGAAATGTAAAGATTCAGAAATAAACATCATAATAGGTGACTTCAATGCGAAAGTAGGAAAGCAAGGAGATGAATGAACAGTATGTAAACATGGTTTGGGAGAAAGAAACGAGAGGATACAGACATGAAGAATAAACAAAACAGCATAAATTGATTGTCGAAAACACCTGCCTTAAGCAACATCCAAGAGGATTATGGACACGGGGGAGCCCCGACAACAGGATTATAAACCAGATTGATTACATCATGATTAGCAAAAGGTTTCGAAATGCGTTACCAGTCGCAAAAACAGTTTCAAATGAAGACTGTTACAGTGATCACAGATTGATTACAGACACATTGAAGGTCAAGTTAAAGAAAGTCAAGTATGCACAAGGAAGCACTAAATATGATTTGTGTACATTGAAAAATTACAAGGAAATACAAGACAATTTTAACATGAAAATAAAGAACAAATTTGATGTATTGTCTGATCTTGAGATATTTTTAAGATGTGGACGATCAATGGGAAATGCTTAAGAATTCAATCAGCTTGGCTGCAGAATCAATCAATAAATCAATCATGTGCCATGCCGGTAAGCGTGGGCGGTCATGACTCGCCATTTCACTCTATCACCAGAGTCGTGGATCAGCTCAGTGTTCCTGTGTCGTCCATGCCACGTGCCAAAGCCATCCAGGTATTTACTTCTCGGTCTTCCTCTTGGTTTGTTCCCTTCGATCTTGCTAGTTGTCACTAAGTTCCCCAATCCATTCCTTCTCATAACATGTCCAAAAAATTTTGACTATCTACGTCTAATTTCTATAATCAATTTACGATTTTCATTTGTCTCCTGTAGTACTTGGTCATTGATTTTTCTGTCTGTCCATGGTATTCTTTGTATTTTCCTCAGAAACCACATTTCTGCAGCCATCCGCAGTCAATGGCTGCGGTCACCCGACCAGTACGGTTACTGCAATAGAGGAAATCACCGGCAAACTACCTCTTTAAAAGTGCCTAGTACATTATGATTCGCTTAAAGACTGATCATCGCAAGACAAGGACAGAGACATTAAAATTAGCAACATGGAACGTCAGGACGTTAAACGACGACGAAAAATTAGAGAATTAAAAAAAAAAGAAATGGAAAGAGAAAAAAATTAATATTTTAGGGATGTGCGAAACGAGATGGATAGCAGCAGGCATCAAGATAGATGAAGATTTTAAGATATTTTATTCTGGACGTGAAGATTGACAAAGGGGAGTGGCAATTATTTTGGACAGGAAAACATCAAAATCTGTTCAATGATATTGGGCCGTGTCGGACAGAGTTCTACTAGTTAAATTGAGCGGCAGACCTTTTAGCATAAATGTTATTCAAGTATATGCCACAACAGGAGAATCCAGCAAAGATAGTGTAGAGGAATTTTATAATGACACAGAGTCAGCCTGAAATCAAGGGGATAGATACACAGTAGGAAACTATGGTTTAGGAGAGAGAAATGAAAGAGGATACAGACTAGTAGAGTGGGCAAAAGAACAGGAAATGATTGTAGGAAACACCTGGTCTAAGCAACACCCTAGAAGATTATGGACATGGAGGAGTCCTGATAGCAGGATCAGAAACCTGATTGACTACATGCTGATTAACAGAAGATTTAGAAACGCGCTAACAATAGCAAAAACAGTTCCCAGTGCTGATTGTTATAGTGACCACAGACTACTTACAGGAACATTGAGGATAAAGTTGAATAAAGTCAAGTATATAACAGTAAACACTAATATGATTTGTGTACATTGAGTAATGACAAGGAAATACAAAACAAATTCAACATAGAAGTACAGAACAGATTTGATATATTGTCTGATCTAGATATATTATTCCAGGATGTGGATGATCAATGGGAAATGTTGAAGAATTCAATCAGTTTGGCTGCAGAAACAACTATTCCAAAATTAAAGAAGGTGAGTCGTAAGAAATGGATGACTGAAGAAATTTTACACCTAATGGAAACAAGAAGACTCAACAAAAATAATTCTGACAAATATGAAGAAATTCACAGAAAAGTCAGAATATTATTTAAGGAAGCAAAAAAGCATGGCTTGAAAAAATGTGCTTAGAATTTGAAAAACAACACAACAGTCAAAATAACAAATTAGTGCACAAAAGAATACAGGAACTTACTAATAAAAGACCAAATACATAAACAGGCTGTCTAAAAACTAAAGCTGGCAAAATCATAATAGGAAAAGATCAGATTCTACATGTATGGACAGATTATGTGAAAAACCTTTATAATGATAACAGAGAGGAACAGTATGATATTAACTTTAATAATGAAGGACCGCCAATTTTGAAGATGGAGGTTCGAAATGTTCTTAAGCATATGAAAGCTGGCAAGGCCCCCGGTGCAGATAACATCACAACAGAAATGATTAAAGCTTTAGAAGAATTTGGATTAGAGCAAGTCACCAGACTGCTGAACACATTATATGATACTGGAGATATACCTTCTGAGTTATGTAACTCTGTATTTATTGCAATCTCAAAGAAATCAGGAACCTTGGAATGTGAAACAGTATGAAACAGTTTCCTACGATCAGCTTTTTGACTTAAATATGTTTACAAATCCCGAAAAAAAAAGAACAGTGCATGCATCGGGTTTGAGTAAACGGTCATTTCGTCGATAGGTGCAAGAATCTGAAGTGAAACCAACATGTGATAAGCAAACGGTAAGTAGAAAGGCAATTGTAGACAGCTTTGACAAGGATGTCATAAGGCAAGCTATTATAAAAATGCTGGATGCCAAAGAAACAGTGACTGTAAGAAAACTTAGGGTTTGGTTGAGAAAGAACAATAACATAGAGCTATCCAAAACAACTTTGTGGAAAATTATAAGGACATTAGGCTTCACTTTTAGAAAGTACAAGGGAGTTAGAAATATCATTTGCGAGCAACCGCATTTAGGAGCCATGAGAAGCAGATACCTACGTGAAATAAGGGAAATGCGCAAAGAAAATTATGACATAGTGTATTTGGATGAGACGTAGATCAATGCGCACCACACAAGTGAAAAGGAATGGCAATCAGTGGATGGAAAGATAAAGCGATATGTGCCGAGTAGTAAAGGACAGCGTTTGGTCATAGTCTATGCTGGTAGTACTCATAATGGCTTACTACAGAATGCTGGACTTGTGTTCGTATCAAAGCATACATATAATAGGGATTATCATAATGAGATGAATGGTAATGTATTTAGAAACTGGCTCGAGAATACAGGACTTCCATCCCTTGATAGACCGTCTTGTCTAATCATGGACAATGCATCACATCCCAATGTTGTTGCCCAAGAAAACAAAATACCAATGGCATCGAGCACAAAGGAAGCAATAAAGATATGGCTCCGAAGGGAAAATATACAATTTCCTTCCAGAAACATATTTCAAACTACAGTTGTTGTACTTTGTAAAACAGGCGCAAAAAAGCAAGAAATATCAAATCGACAAGTTGATAGAAGAGCCTGGTCATAGGTGCTTGAGACTTCCGCCGTACCATTCGCATTTAAACCCTATAGAACTTGTGTGGGCTAAAATTAAAGGACAGGTGGCAGCTGACAATACTGCATTTAAATTGTCTGACGTCAAGATACTAACCCAGTCTGCGCTATTATGTATTGATAAAAGTTACTGGAAAAAAATGTGAGGACTATGTGTTGAAAGAGGAAGAGGACTATTGGAGAAAGGGTGGATTGAATTTTATGCATCCGAGAGCAGTCATCAACCTACTGGAATCGTCCGACACAGATTAAGGTCTGAGCAGATCGCAGACCTTAATCCACGCGCACACTTACTGGGATATTTTGCTCTAACTATTCAGATGAATTGCAGCCCCTAAACATTAGAGCATCAGTACAATGTCAATGGCAACAGTTTGTATTCCACAGTGATGAATTTTCAATTCCACAAGCCCTCAGCGGTGACAAACAACTGGTATTGAAAATAAAACACTAAACGCATTGAATACCAACAGAAGAGTAATATTGCGGAGGAAACTGACATAGAAATTCCAAGAAACGTGAGAACAAATACGTTGTCAAATGAGGGACAACACACGAACATAGAATCAATCTATAAACGTCAATGAAAATAGGGCCAACAGCTTGGCCGTTAAGAAGGAAGCCCACTACAGAGACATTCACAGCTATATTAGTCGTGCAAAACATGTAATAATCATGTTCCGTCTCTGAACAGTAAACAGCAGCGTATAAAATCTTTCACGAGGACTTAAAACTGTTTTATCACCAATGTGCACGTGTGAACAAACTACACAGACAGTTGACCAGATCCTTAAAACGTAGCACATGATGACTAAACTGCGGTATCATCTATGGTAACTCCATACGCACATTAACGCACAGCTGTTTGGAAGCCATCACGAACTACATATAAAAAGCTAAATGCATCCTAGTAACATGACTCCTTGTGAACACATTATTAACCAGAAGCTGAAGAAACAAGAAGGAAATGAAATAAAAGGTAAGAAATATATTCTGTCTACTTTCCTGTCCAATTTCATTTCGGTTCCACATTATTTACCCCATGCCTCTGTAAATTATGTCTTTACTTATATTACATACACATTGCACCCACTCTCACACACCTTGTGTTGTCATCCGAATTGAGGTTGCGGTTATGTAAAACAAGTTTGTTAGCGTGAATTCACTGGTTTTTCGCCAAAACATCAAAGAAATGTCGCCGCTTTCCATGATTTAAGTTGCTTTTGGACCTATCAAAGGCATATTCCTTGGGTGGCGGTAAATATAAGACGACAGAAAACATTTCATAACGATGCAACAGACATTTTTCAAAATAATTGATCGTGAATGAAGACATTCATTTCTGAACAGACTATAGCATTAAATTGTAAGAAGACACAGATTATGATCGTCACTAGGAAGAAAGAAACGCCACAATGGCATATAAAAGTAAACAAAAATATTCTTAAACAAGTGAATAGGTACAATTATCTCGGAAAATTTATAACATCAAACAGGAGATGCCTTGAAGAAATTAGAACAAGAATCGCCATGATGAAAGTAGTCTTTTGCAAGATGGAAAACATACGTTGTGATATTCCAGTATGATAATTGGCCGCATCCAGCGTGAGTCGCGTGGTAGTGGTTGCACACCCGCATCACACGCCAGTGATCCGGAGTTCGATCCCGGGTCCAATCAGTGATATGAACTACTGACGAGCTCAAACGAGAGCAAAACTTGAGTCTAGTGCTTCCAATTGGAAGTGGACAAGGCTTAAGGTTCGTGCCGGAATAAGATCAGTGTTGCCAGTGGTGGGTTGTTCTCAGTCTTTAAACTTCAAATCCCAAAACAACAAAATAAATCAATAAAAAGATTTTGAATAACGAAGACACAAACAATAGATTGCACGATTTATTGCCTGACATATTTCGCTGCATCTCGTCAGGTACATTCTGCAGAATTCACACAACATAACGTAAAATAACTAGATAAATCCTTCAAGCTGAAATATACACATGTTCGCACAATAATGTCAATTGCCTACCACGGTAATTTTTAACTGACTAACATGTTTTTCTGTTTGCACAAAGCTGGCTTGTTTAGATTAATCATAATGGCTTCTGCAAACTTTAACAAGCGAGTATTTTGTGTTTTAAACAACACGCGAAGGGCACGGTCTTTGTCAATCACATGGCCACTTTCGAGAATGTGCCTAGCAATTGATGAAGCCGGAAGCTTCCGGTGTGTCGGCCCCAGTAGGCTCCCATCGCCTGTGTGTAGTATCTTGTCGACCCATTGAGGTATGTGTTCAGCAATTCTTTTGTTCAACTGCCGCTCTGTTCTGTCGATGTAGGTAGACTGGCACCAACATGTGAATTGGTAAATACAATTGTTTTTGGCGTACAGGGGGACAGGCTCTTTTATTGCTGGGGTCGGAATCGGTGTGGTTCTGTACCCAATGACTGAGGTTGCAGCACAAAATGTTCGGCCTACTGCTGTAGTGAGCCGGTCTTGTAGACGTTGCATTACGTCATCCCCTCGTCATTGCAAAAAATCCTCTAAACAGAAATGTCCGCTGACCAACGAACACCTTACTGCTTTTAAAAGCGTTAAAGGCTAACAAAACCTTCGTAATACTGAAACTTGACAAAGGGAGTGGTGCAGTACTGATGGACATGTAAGACTATCAGAGTAAAATGGAAAAGATATTATCAGATGAATCTACATTCACGGTAGATCAAAAAGTAAACATGTCGGAGGACTTGGAAGCAAAAATGAGGAAAGAGATCCAGTCACTTGTGAATGCGGGGCTCTTCAGTGAGGCCACTGCAAAAACGCTCACACCGCGTGGCTCCCAAATTCCTCAGATGTACGGTCTACCCAAACTTCATAAGCCCGGCATCCCGCTAAGACTGATCCTGTCCATTGTTAACTTTGCACAAAACCGAATGTCGAGATGGCTAGCTGAAATTTGAAAGCCAGTACGACAGTTCTTCGATCCAAAAATACTCAGAGATACATTCGAGCTGGTGGAATTATTGGATACTATGGACATAAATAATAAACACATGGCATCTGTGACATAATGAATCAGGCATCCACATTCCCAGTCCAACACATCCATAATAATACTTTTAATCTTGAACGGAGACCATCCAGATAGTAGGGTTATTAATAGAATCGAAGGTTCTGGAACGCGATGGGGTAGGGCAGCGGTGTACGCTCGCCTTTTCATTGGCTAATTGTGACAGCCCACGCTATCCACTAGGCCAAATTTGAAAATCTATCAGTTTGAGCTTGGATTCCACCCGGAGCAGTCGCTATCTGTGATGTGGGGACCCAAAAATGCCCTTAAAGATTCCGTAAAATATTGTTCTCTGGACAGCAGGTACCACTTTAAAACATACTTTAATTTTGTGGTTATGCCTAGTGAACGAAAGAGAAGAATATAAGAGTATTTTATGAAGAAAATGTGAAAGTGAAAACAGAACTTCATTGTGCAAGTATTCTGAATACTGCATCTACAACCTGTCAGGTCTTCCACGCTGTGTAATACTCCAAGTGCATATCATTCCCCTGTTGTGACTGGTTGCGTATGCTTGATGATTGTAAATTACACTCAATGCAAATTCGCAAACCCTTTGTGCATTCTAAATGTTTAGCATGACTCATTAATAACACAACTGTACACTGCTCTTGCGAGTTAACATTTGGCAGTCTGGATCGGAATGTGTGATGTAAACATGTACAAGTTCCTTTGTAATTGCTGAGAATGTTGGAGTGAGTGAGTGGGTGATTTTATAAGTAGCCTCTCACATTGGTAGAAAGATAGATGCTTCATATCCATATGTAGGCTGGACGTGTATGGCACGCCAGAATTGCAAAGTTCCTGTGATGCCTGGTGGCTTGATTACGCTCAAGAGAATTAATATAATTTCTCTCTGAAGTATTGCACTGGTACCTCTACTGTTGGTACGTTCATATAAACTAGTTCCTAAAAGGACAATAGGTGTGTGAACCTGTGTCTTAGTCGGCTGAATATAATGTATGGCTCATGCAAATTTACAAGGACAAAACATGTTTTTCCCATATGTGCTTTGGTGCATATGAGAACAATTGCTAATGCAATTTGGCTTCTTTACCTACTGCAGTAGATATGGACATTACTCAGTGGGGAAAGAACACATGATGATGATGATGATGATGATGATGATGATGATGATGATGATGATGATGATGATGATGATGATGATGATGATGATGATGATGATGATGATGATGATGATGATGATTGATGATGATGATTGATGATGATGATGATGATGATGATGATGATGATGATGATGATGATGATGATGATGATGATGATGATGATGATGATGATGATGATGATGATGATGATGATGATGATGATGATGATGATGATGATGATGATGATGATGATGATGATGATGATGATGATGATGATGATGATGATGATGATGATGATGATGATGATGATGATGATGATGATGATGATGATGATGATGATGATGATGATGATGATGATGATGATGATGATGATGATGATGATGATGATGATGATGATGATGATGATGATGATGATGATGATGATGATGATGATGATGATGATGATGATGATGATGATGATGATGATGATGATGATGATGATGATGATGATGATGATGATGATGATGATGATGATGATGATGATGATGATGATGATGATGGTGATGGTGATGGTGATGGATGATGATGATGGATGATGATGATGGATGATGATGATGGATGATGATGATGGATGATGATGATGATGATGATGATGATGATGATGATGATGATGATGATGATGATGATGATGGATGATTGATGATGATGATTGATGATGATGATGATGTACTTGTGAGCCAAGTCTGGTCTGAAAGGGGTGAGGTCTGGCATTGCTGAGTGAGTGTGTATGGAATAGGACATTCATGCACCAACATAACAACCATTGAAATTGATGTTTGGTCTGCTGATGGGATAAATGCCATTAGTTTAATACATATTGCATATTGCAGTTGCATATGCCTATTTTCCATTCTGCCTCACCATGCCTGTTCATGTGCTGATTCACAATGCCTGTCTCATGTTGCTATGTCACAATGCTTGCTCATGCTGCTTGCCTTATAGTGCTTGCTTCACTGTGTCTGTTCCTCATTGTGCCCAGGTCTGCTGTGGTTTAAACATTGTAAAACTTAGACATAGTAAATGCTTGTAATTGTGTTAAGCTACCCTGTCTCAACATATAGGCTTGTGGCTACCACAAACAGGGGTGAATAATGAAAACATATCACCCACAGTCCATCAGAGTGGAATACACTTCATCATCAAGCCAGGAGATGTGTGTTTGGTCACACCCTCCCTCACCTCCCCATTTCCATCTGTGTCTGTTGATGTTTGATAACATTGTCTTGAACAAATGTAAAGAAATGCTGTACCATTTTGTATATCAACAGAGAACAAAGGATAGTGGAGAGGCCTTCATATTTTCTCTGGGACAACTAACCAGGAGTCCCAGACCCAGAACTAACTCCCGATAAGTGTAATTCAGGGATAATCACAGATGAACACAGGCTGAATTGCCAGCCTTTATTTTCATGACAACCTTTGGCCCAAGTCAACTGAAAGTAACTGTTTTTGAACAGGAAGCAGGATTGGTCGACATTGGTGAACCTGTCTTGGTGCACAGTGAACCATGCTTTAATAAAGAAGACCCCTGTCTACAGTTTGTCTCGGTCGGGTTCATAGAAAGTAATCCTGTGGCCCAATGGACCACTTATTCATTCTCTTGGAATCCAAAATGCAGGAATTTCCTGGAGAATTTCATCTCAGCTCTCTAACCGCTGAATGTAAAATGGGAGAAAAACAGTTCTGAAGAATTCCATTATCAGAATTTTAATGGTTATTATAGGAATCAGTACAGTGATCATTAATTATATCAGTGTCATCTGAGAAATTAAAATCAAGTCTCTTGTTATTAACTACATTCATAGAAAGCTGGTGCTCACACAGTGATTGTTGAATGAAGACTTGAAAAATAGGTGAAGTTGGACTAGCGAAGTGAGATGCTGCAATATATTGGATTGTGTTCATATCTCTGGGTTTCTTCGACAAGTTATGTTCTACATGTACCGAGAATACATCTCCCAATGTCAGGAGAGTGCTATCCTCAACTATTTGAAGTACCCCAGTGAAAGCATTCATAGGCAGTCTGGTCAACAGTGTGATTCAGTACCATATCATCCCAAATTCTGTTCTCAAGAGGAAATAATCTGCCATGGAACTTATTATAGGAAGTCTGCTACCTGAAGCTTTCCCAACATCAATTGCTGATGATAACAGGGTGCAACTGATCCAGAACAGTAGTTCCTCCCTTACGTTTCCCCATGATAGGATTTTATAAAATTCCCAAGAGACAAGAAGTGATGATAGATACAGGAATCAGTGGTGTAGTTAGAGATTGGAGAGGAGGAGGAGAGTTTATTGATCGGTTGGTGGAGTAATTAGGAGTTGTTGTATCATGTTTATCTGCATGCATGTTCTGCATATTTGTACATTATGCATGTATTTATTGAAGTGCAGATATGACACAAGGATGAACCATTGGTCTTCACTCGACCCACCAGCAGCTCAATAAAAAATATTAATGAACCAGTGTTTTAAGTACATGTCCCATGTGAATGTCTTGTACAGTTGCTGTCAAGTATTGTACCTGGTGAATGTCTTAAGTTACTGTGGTTGGTGACAGATATTGTGAAAAGTCCTGTATAGATGTTGTCAAGTATCTCTCATGATGTATGTCTTGTGCAATGGTTGGTGTAAACATTTCTCTGTAAATGTATGTCCCACTTTTGTCAAGAACCTGTCATGTAGATGTCTTGTTCAACAGATGTTATGTACAGTTATTGTTGAGTTTGTCTACTAAAATTGAATCCTAAAGTCCTAAGGTCTAATTGGACAACTGATATAGGTCACTTTGACACAAACAAAATAAGGGAAGATCTAATGTGACGGACGAACAGCACACTGACAACATTATGATGAGTGAATTAGAGCCTCAGTTGTACAGGAGCGAATAGTCCAGATCTCCATTTGGCGTTTGAGGGAACCTTTTTCTTCTTTTATAAATTTATGTGTAGATACTTGGTAGTCTCACAGTGGGGGTTCAGAGCCAAAGGAAAAATGGTTCTCCAAAAGGGCTAGGCGGGAATTATTATCTATCTCATTTGAGAGACCTCTAGACAAAAACGTGCAAAATCATATCCTTTATCTTGTCTATTTATTATTCAAGATATATCTCCAGAGAACACTACTAAATAGGTCCTCTGTCAACTATCTAACATGTCACAGCATCCATGGATATAGCCTCCCTATTCACCAACGTTCCATTAGGCGAAACAGTGAAAATAATAAGGGAACGCATTAAATACAAACAAACTAGGCATACCAACATCTTCTCTTGAGAGGCTATTACTACTATGTACTGCCAACATACAATTAAATTTTCTAACAAAGTCATACCGCTAAATTGACGGAGTGGCCATGGGGAGTCCTCTTGGTCCTATGCCAGCGGACATCTTCATGGAACATTTAGAAGAAAAGAGATCCTCAGACATTAACAACCTGGTCTTTTACCGTCGTTATGTGGACGATATATTAAAATTCACCACAGACGAGCTACAAGCTATAACGCTCCAGGCCATAATGGACATGGCGTATAAAAACATCTCTTTATCTATGAAACACGAACACAACGAAGCGGTGCCGTTCCTGGATATCTTAATGAGACGTAGAGCAGACGGCACAATTCAAAGATCTGTGTACCGCAAAGAAACATGGATAAGCCAATACTTAAATTTTCAGGGCTTCGCACCTGTCCAGTACAAACGGGGCTTAGTACGGACCCTGTTTGACCGTGCTAAGAAGATATGTACCCAGGACACACTGACAGAGAAATTTGAAACTGAAGAATGTCTTAAACCTGAATGGGTACTCCACAGGATTTATAAAGCGCCACAGCCAACAGTCCAAACCACAGCCAGACGAAACTACAGTCCTGAAACTCAAGGTGTTCATCCAGCTAACCTTTCGAAGGGGTGACCTAATGCAACGTCTACAAGACCGGCTCACTACAGCAGTAAGCCGAACATTCTGTGCTGCAACTCCAGTCATTAGGTACAGAACCACACCGATTCCGACCCCAGCAGTAAAAGAGCCTGTCCCCCTGTACGCCAAAAACGTTGTATTTACCAATTCACATGTCGGTGCCAGTCTACCTACAACGACAGAACAGAGCGGCAGTTGAACAAAAGAATTGCTGAACACATACCTCAATGTATCGACAAGATACTACACACAGGCGATGGGAGCCTACTGGGGCCGACACACCGGAAGCTTCCCGCTTCATCAATTGCTAGGCATATTCTCGAAAGCGGCCATGGTATTGACAAAGACCGTGCCTTTCGCGTGTTGTTTAACACACAAAATACTCACTTATTAAAGTTTGCAGATGCCATTATGATTAATCTAAACAAGCCAGCTTTGTGCAAACAGAAAAACATGTTAGTCAGTTTAAAATTACTGTGGTAGGCAATTGGCATTACTGTGCGAACATGTGTATATTTCAGCTTGAAGGATTTATCTAGTTATTTTACTTTATATTGTGTGAATTCTGCAGTATGTACTTGACGAGATGCAGCGAAATATGCCAGGCAATAAATCGTGCAATCTATTGTTTGTGTCTTCGTTATTCAAATTCACTACTGGAAAACATTTCAATAAAAAGATGTCATTTGCAACGAGAAAAAGAATGTTGACGTGCTACATAGAACACGTAATTTTGTATGGGTGTGAAGCGTGGATAATGAGCAGACAAGCTGAAAACCATCTGATGGCTGTGGAAATATGATTTCTGAGGTAAATGCAAAGAATACCATAGACAGGCAGAAAATCCAATGACTAAGTCATACATGAAACAAATGAAAACTGTAAACTGATTAGAGAAAATAGACGTAGAGTTATAATTTTTAGACACGTTATGAGAAGAAATAAATTGGCTTTCCCTAGTAACAGTGTCCCTCGCCATCGGGGGAACCCACTCCGACTTCAGAGGTACTTGTAATTTACGATCCCAAGTCAAGGACAATGGGTCAAAATTTTAGTCCAACTGTCAGGTGTAGGGGTTGAAAGCCTTACCTCGGCATCAGCACACCGGATGTTTAAGAACACGCGTAATATCCTTTCTTATCTCTCCTTTCTTCTAATCTCTTATTTGTTTCCGGTGTTCTCCGTGCTTTATGTTTCCATTTCCGAGACCGGTTAAGACCAGGGATGGAGTTATTGCCTCTCCATAGCACAAAGCCTGGGCTAAAATGAAGAAACCATGTGTTGCCCATGCAGCATGATCCCTCTCTCGGCCTGCCTAGTTCACTCCAGAGGAAAGTTGACACCTATAATCTGGAACAAGACAAGCTGCAGAAGCTGCCGGATCAGCAAAGCAATGCTCTAACTGTCCGCCTGTCGGAGCTTCGATCCTAGACCAGCTGCCAACCAAGGCTTAGGGCCTGGTCTGCCCTGCCATGACTTATTTTGTCTTTGGGTTGCATTTCCTCGCACCAGGATAAGGCTAGTACCCTCCCAATTGCGCTCTTCCGCCCGAAGCCGTTGGCACAATGTGGGGTGTCGGGTTTGGTAAGCGCCGCCCAACATTCGGCGCTGACAGAAAGCAGGTAGTACCGTCTACTGTCATACGGTAGCTCAGTCATTTCCATTTCCATTGTCCAATTATTTCTATACGTAATTAATTTCAAATGTTTTTAATGTAGTATGAACAGTCTTCCGTTGTCACCTGGTTGACTAGCTGCTGCAAGATCTGGCAATTAGAGACCGTGACCATAAACCACTCTTAGTTGATTTATGTAGAAAGGTCAATATTCTACCAGTTGTAGTCTCTGATCCAAATTCCCGGCCTTCACCACCGAAACCCTACTAATAGTCCATCATCCCCCAGCGGCTCCTTATTTAGGTTAACCCCCCCCCCCCCCCCCCCGTTTAAAATCTCCATTTCTTTTAACTATTTTGGGCACAGTGGTCTCTGTAATATGCTGTCTTGAGGACTGGGTTTAAGTTAGCTTTCGGCCCATGCAAATTTGCTTTAGACGATCTTTAAAGCACAAGACCTCTCTCCCACACAAGTATGTTATAGTTGATCTCTCTCCTACACAAGATTGTCATAGTTGATCTCTATCCCACACAAGTTTTATAGTCTACCTCTCTCACTAATGTCTGAGATCAGCAACGGCGTTAGCCCTACCCAAGGTAACGAGGGCTCTAATATCACCTCCCCCTGAGACCAAATGTGGCAACTGGTCTCAGATGACCGGCTGTAAATCTGCCTGATGCAGCCCGCTCTTTGAGGGAAATCCTAACATCAGATGGATGGTGGCTGACATAGACATATGCCTAGCAAAAGCTATATTACAGAAAACGAAGGATATCCTATGTAATAAGTCACTATGAGAATGTCTTTTGCCTCAGTATCTTAAACTCGCTGCCAGCGATTCAGGTTTCAACAACTACAGGCTTCTTTCTGCAGCGAGGCGCCGTCGTCATTTGGAGGTGACTTGTTCGAATCCCGGTTGGTAAATATAGCTTTCAAATTATATGTTGTCTATTTGTCTAGTGCGTCTTCTAATCTCTACTTCCTTCCTCTCTTTCTGTGGGTGCCAAACAATACTATGTGTGTTTGTGTATGAACTGTCTTAGTGGCCTCAAAGAGGTCCCCAAATGATTTCATGGGTAATACGTCAACAACTAAAGGAGGCGTTGAGCTACAGACTTGTCAACTCCATCACAAGGAAACAGATGAGTAGATTGTATAAATAGTTTTATATGGTGATTTTCATGTATTGTGTCAGTGTGTGTTTGTTGTGCGTATGCTGACGAACGCCTTTGCCAGTTGGCCAGGCACAGGATGATAACGATAAACATTAGAGTTGAGTTCACTTGAGTTGAGTCAAGAACCCACATCACAGCACTCCGGACATTCCCATACGTGCTCCGTCTTCATTTTCAAAAGCCAGCGACGAGTCCCAGCAGTAATGATACCACAAGCAGTCTGATTATGTGTCAGTCTGGTCTTTTCTCTGAGTCCTGAGTGCCGCTTATATCCTCTGGTCAACCCCTGCAGCACTATTCTCTCCAGGCCGTGATGATCTAGCTGTCCTTCCGCACTATACACATGATCCCAAAGGGCCTCGACCACGTCTTCCGTATCATGCACCAATACTCCACCGAGTGGTGCAGACCCAGCCACGTCTCCCGTATCATGCACCAATACTCCACCGAGTGGTGCAGACCCAGCCACGTCTCCCGTATCATACACCAATACTCCACCGAGTGGTGCAGACCCAGCCACGTCTCCCCTATCATGCACCAATACTCCACCGAGTGGTGCAGACCCAGCCACGTCTCCCGTATCATGCACCGAAACTCCACCGAGTGGTGCAGACCCAGCCACGTCTCCCGTATCATGCACCAATACTCCACCGAGTGGTGCAGACCCAGCCACGTCTCCCGTATCATGCACCAATACTCCACCGAGTGGTGCAGACCCAGCCACGTCTCCCGTATCATGCACCAATACTCCACCGAGTGGTGCAGACCCAGCCACGTCTCCCGTATCATGCACCAATACTCCACCGAGTGGTGCAGACCCAGCCACGTCTCCCGTATCATGCACCAATACTCCACCGGGTGGTGCAGACCCAGCCACGTCTCCCGTATCATGCACCAATACTCCACCGGGTGGTGCAGACCCAGCCACGTCTCCCGTATCATGCACCAATACTCCACCGAGTGGTGCAGACCCAGCCACGTCTCCCGTATCATACACCAATACTCCACCGAGTGGTGCAGACCCAGCCACGTCTCCCGTATCATACACCAATACTCCACCGAGTGGTGCAGACCCAGCTACGTCTCCCGTATCATACACCAATACTCCACCGAGTGGTGCAGACCCAGCCACGTCTCCCCTATCATGCACCAATACTCCACCGAGTGGTGCAGACCCAGCCACGTCTCCCGTATCATACACCAATACTCCACCGAGTGGTGCAGACCGAGCCACGTCTCCCCTATCATGCACCAATACTCCACCGAGTGGTGCAGACCCAGCCACGTCTCCCCTATCATGCACCAATACTCCACCGAGTGGTGCAGACCCAGCCACGTCTCCCCTATCATGCACCAATACTCCACCGAGTGGTGCAGACCCAGCCACGTCTCCCCTATCATACACCAATACTCCACCGAGTGGTGCAGACCCAGCCACGTCTCCCGTATCATACACCAATACTCCACCGAGTGGTGCAGACCCAGCCAATCTGTCCGCCTGCTCGTTTCTCATCACACTAGCATGCCCGGGGTGCTGTTTGTCTTCCAGCCAGCATTAGAAAACTCTTTTACTCTTGGTTAGTAGATGATACTGTAACCAATATCGATTTGTGCTGGTAAATTTACCCATTTGAGTGTCCATGCATTGCAGGTATAGTAGTGGCACCCATATTGGCTTCCGAATTGTCTGTAACTCTTGCCTACTTCACCATGTGAGATGTGAGCAGTTGAAGAGTGCTGGTAGTTAGTGCAGCGATACAAACACGCCTTGCCTGACTGACTGGGTTTAAGGATCACTATCTTCTGTCAAACTATCTGTTGGTGAACCCTGTCCTTCTTCAGATCATACTAGGGAAATCACAGCTCTGTGCACGTACTCCGTGGCATCGATGAGAATTTTAACATGCATACCTAATTCATATAAACTAAATATGCAATTATATGTAGGTGTTTGTCGTGTTTCAACATTTGACAGGGTAGTGGTAATACTTCCTACTCCTTACGATAACCCAATGCTGAAGAACGTGTTACATCCGTAACATGTATTTCTGTATGTGCAGCTCCTCCGATACCTTCTGGGTAACATGTATCTCTGTCTGTGCAGCTGCTCCCATACTTTCTGGGTAACATGTATCTCTGTCTGTGCAGCTGCTCCCATACTTTCTGGGTAACATGTATCTCTGTCTGTGCAGCTGCTCCCATACCTTCTGGGTAACATGTATCTCTGTCTGTAATTTTCTATCCATGTGGTTTAGATCTCCCGCTATTTCGTTCGCCTCGCTGATTCCATACAAGACAGTGTCGTTATATTGTGCTCAGGTTTTCTCAGTGTGTATCCTGTCCAGATCCAGCGTCTTTTCTTCACCTCTTGGTTCACTGGGAGTTGTTTACTTTTCTCCTTGAGTTCTACATTGATGATTGTGTCTTGCCATTTTATTCCCACTATTCCAAGTAATACTAGGGACACGACCAGAGTACCGACAGCAAACTACTGCCACAACTATGTTGCAGACATCCAGGCAATCAAGATAGCAACAGAGAAATTAATTAATACAAACCATGGTACACAACCTGTGGTGCTATTGAGAGATGCAAAATCAGTATCTGAGGCGTACCTGTCTGGGAAATTGCCAGTACTACGGACACTACTTTCTGAAATTGGGAGCCAGCGTAAGGTCACCACACAGTGGATACCATCTCACTGTGGAGTACCCGAAAACGAGAGAGTTGACTGAATAGGTAAGGAAGGAGCAATAGAAGAACAACCTGATGTACCTGTTACATACCACCAAAAGAAAAGAAAGATCAACTCAGTCAGAAAGCTACCAATACCATCTCAAGACGACTACTACCTTATGGACAGACCAGAACAAATCATTATTCTGCACCTCAGAACAGGATACAATCGATTACGCAACCACATGTATACAAAATTCAAGACTGGTGATGTGCAGACAGCAGATCACAATCTCCAAGACTGCCCAGTATACGACATAACCAAACCTTGTGTCCTAGAGAAACAACCGTGGAAGATAAACACTATCTACCACTGAGTGAACTAAGCAAAGACTAAGCAAAATTCATACGAGGGGTCTTGAAATTCAACCCTTAAAAGTGTGATAGAAATAACAATAACCATGCCATTGTCTTGTAACTTGTCAATATCGTTGTTACAGATATCAAAAGTGTTAAGCACGTCATATTACGGTGCAAAAGAACACGGTGACGTCATAAAGTTAGAGTTCACCGTAATGTCATTTCTATCACATTTTTAAGGTCTTCATTTGAAGCAAGCGACAAAATTGCAGTTATAGACAAATGTCACGCGAACGACAGAAGAAGACAAATGCCCACTATTGCCCACAGGCACCACTTAGTGAATGTGTGTAGTTGATTTCTGTTTCTGTCAGTTGTTGTCCGTGTGTCTCACACATAGCACTATACAGTAGGCATGATTCAACATTGGCGTTCAACATTCTAGGTTGGTGCTAAGTTTGACTTCTACAAATTCCCTAGTCCTCTGAAAGCTCCTTTTATATGTTGTATTCCTATGTTAGTATCTGTATGTGTTCCCCATTTTGTCTACATTGTTCATCAAATGATTCCGCCTCTTGAAGTGAGGTGTCACTAAGGAAGATCGGCTTGCTATTTGCTTGGTTTAATCCCATTATCTTTCTTTCCTCTATGGATTTTTCGTCCTAGTTGCTGTGACCTCTCATCAAGTAAGATTAGTTTATCCTGCATTTGCTAATATGTGTGTGACAGGAGCGCAAAGCCCATCTTCAGTACAACAAGGAATGATGCTTATTTCGCTGTATCTCGTCAGGTGTATACTACAGAAAAAAAGTTCAACATACAATGAAGAAGCGTAATGAATCCTTTCAACCGAAATAAACAAACACGACGGCATAAGTTTCAATGCACGGTAGTTTTAAAGAAACTGTCAAATATGCCAGGCAATAAATAGTGCAGTATATTATTTGTGTCTTCGTGATTCAAATCCACAACTGGAAAACATTATTTTGAACTTACTAATGTCTCCAGCACACGGAGCTGATCCACGACTCTGGTGATCGTGTGAGATGGTGAAACATGACCGTCCACGTTTATCGGCATGGCACATGATGATGATGAATGTCTCCAGTGAATGCGAGTGATTGGCTTCACCAACCAGACAGACATACCGACATCATTTCAGCATTAAGAGACAGGAATCACAAGTGAATCAAAACAGAGACCCATTAAACAACAGGAATGGTAATGTGGCAATGACTTCCCACTGCTCTACTCTGAAGTGCCTATAAACATTATGCCGGGCGACAACTTAAGCACTGAATTTCCTTTCTGGCTCGTGTTTTTACAGAACATCCGAGTGAATGAATCCTCCTGCCCGCTAAGCACTGTCACGAGGATAATGGACAT
Source organism: Cepaea hortensis (assembly GCA_963921405.1). Classification (NCBI taxonomy): domain Eukaryota; kingdom Metazoa; phylum Mollusca; class Gastropoda; order Stylommatophora; family Helicidae; genus Cepaea; species Cepaea hortensis. The sequence continues at coordinate 289,040,758 of OY992876.1, forward strand.
TTAAGCTCTGCTGCAGGAAATATTGAGAAGGATTGGGGACACTCATCGCAACAACACTTAACTTACAACTAGAGAAAATGTGAAAGGTAAAGTCACAGACGCGGTCAAAGTATGTAGTCAGCCAGCTGCTAATGAAAACACCAAATGTAAGGTCCTTTGAAGGTCCTTAGCAAGAACCGGCTGTGAATATTCACAGATATAGGACGATCACATTCTGTAGGAGCATGGGGGAATAGACGGCCAGTCTTTCACTCCCGTTGCGAACGTCGAGAGCTGGCCGCGCTCATGATACTGTCAGCGTAAAGTAGGCTTCTCCAAGGTGCCTGCTGTCAGCTTATATGTTCATTAGTGAACGGAGTAACCGGACATACACCATTGTTGTGTAGACAAGAAAGAGAATCACTCTTCAGGAAACCTGCCTGAGGCCGACAGGCTATAAACAACTGCTACACTGTGGCCTTAAAGTTAACAAAGAAAAGACGTTCGGGATATTGTTTTCAACGAACACTAAACGATCACTCAAACACATCGAGGCCTTAACAATTAGGCATTTAAGACCGTGGGTATGCGGACAAAAAGACTTCGTTGTGAAGTTGTGATTACCGTTGGGATAACAAAAGCTCCATATTCAAGCAATATCAGTGACTGTGTGTGTTGTTTATTTCAGCCAAATTATGATTCATCTATTCACTTCATATGAAGTAAGAACCCCATGAGATGCAGGGAAATGTATCAGGCAATAAATCGTGGAAGCTACTGTTTGTGGCTCCTGTGTTTAATATGTTTATGTTAAATGCTGGGATGGTGGTGTTGGGGTTAGTGTACTCGCCTGTCAACACGATTTGTCCAGGTTCCATCCTTATTGGTGACTGGGTTGCACTTAGTTTACCGCTTGTACACCTGTGCGGTTCGTGTCGTTGTTGTCTGTCGTCATTGCTGGTGTTGTCGTTGTCATTGCTGTTGTTGTCGTTGTTGTTGCTGTTGTTGTCGTTGTCATTGCTGTTGTTGTCATTGTTGTTGCTGTTGTTGTTGTCGTCGTCGTCATTGCTGTTGTTGTCGTTGTTGTCGTCGTCATTGCTGTTGTTGCTGGTGTTGTTGCTGTTGTTGTTGTTGTTGTCGTCGTTGTTGCGAATCATGACAGCCTTCGCTTATCAGCTAGGCACATCTCTCTCTCTCTCTCTCTCTCTCTCTCTCTCTCTCTCTCTCTCTCTCTCTCTCTCTCTCTCTCTCTCTCTCTCCATCTATCTATTTTATCTCATGGTGTCTTACTAATACAGAACCGGACATGGAAAACGTACACACAAAGATGACCACCACGCACATTTACAATCAACATTGTAGCCATCACTGCTTACAGAAGACTAGTAACTGGTCCATGTGCATCGGAAAATCCACACCCTACATTGTCACAATGAGTTGGATTGAGTTGAGTTTAAATGAGTTGAGTTGAGTTGAGTTGAGCCCAGAATCAACATCGTAGCACTCTATGTATGTGTGTGTGTGTCTATCTCTCTATCTGTCTTTCTATCTCTGTTGTCTCACTCTATCTATTTCCTCTATCTCCTCTCTCTCTCTTTCTCTCTCTCTCTCTCTCTCTCTCTCTCTCTCTCTCTCTCTCTCTCTCTCTCTCTCTCTCGTGAATAGTTGGCTGGTGGTAATACTATGTTCCCTGCCCACCGTGTTCCCTACCAACCGTGTTCCTCTCACACATTTCTGCGTTCATCCGGAGTGTTTTTACTCTCAGTGTTGTGGTGCCATCCACATCCCAGCTAGTCAATTTAGAAAGCTAAAGACATCTCTCTCACACATTTGATGGTGCCTGTTTCACGCTAGCAATGTTAGACTATGCATCACGTCATATATAACAACTGGAAACCATAAATTAATCCGAGAAAATAAACGTAGACATTCAACACACAAAGGATGCCAGATGCCATCTTTACTCTTGGACAACTTTTAGAAAAAAATCAATCGATTTTAATTAAACACTCTACTTAGCCTTTGTCGATAAAGAAAAGGCATTTGATAGAGTAGATAGAAACAAGCTATGGGAAATCCTTAAACGATATGGAGTGAATACACATATAACAAAATTATGTAGAAGCTTATATAACAACAGAGAATCCATAGTGAGAACAAATGGAAGAAACCTTCACCATAAGATGTGCAGAACAAGGTTGTGTCCTGTCCGCTCTCTTGTTCATAGCCTATATAGACAGCATATGTAACGAAAAGCCAAACAGAAACCGCAAGAACACCGCAAGAACACGATTGCCTGGAAGAGGTTAATGAAACGCAGAAGACGAACCAACGGCAAATTACAACATTAAATAACTCCTATTTGCGGACGATCAAGCTCTAATAGCAAAACTAGAAGTAGAAATAGAAGACCACGTGAACAGGCGAAGTGTGTAAGGAAAATAACATGAAAATTAATATCAGTTAAACAGAGATAATGTCTTTAACCAAAGAAGAAAAAAACAACAAAGATTCATCTTAAAGAACACCCCCTGAAACAAGTAAAGAGCTTCATGTACTTAGGAAGTATAACATCATTAAATGGCAAATCAGAAGACGAGATCGAAAATTGATGTAATAAGGCAAACCAACTCATTGGAAAAATTGCACCAATACTAAAGAACAAACACATATCAATAGCTACTTAGAAAGCACTCTACGCCACAATCTTCCTACCAACTCCATGCTACCAATGCCAAACCTGGACAATGACAGAAAAAGAGAAAAGAAAAATCACAACAGCAGAAATTAGATTCCTGATAATGATACTCAATGTATTAAATTAAGAAGAGGGAAAATCAGAAATTAAGAAATCAGGACTAAAGTGGGAGTTATAGCAGCGCTAGATTTTATCAGAAGACAGCGAGTTAATTGGTTTAGTCGTGTAACTAGATTACCAACTAGGAAGAGCTTGAAGGCAAGGAGATGTTATTCCTGAGACGAATATTGCGAATACCTTGAGCTGACCGAGGAACAAACAACGATTGTCTGGAAGAGGCAAATGAAAGTGGAATATTATGTACAACTATAAGAAAGAGACAAATTGCGTTCTTTGGTCAGAAAATGAGAAAAGAGGAATTGGAAAACATTGCGACGACTGGAAGTAATAGCGGTAGAAGAGGTAGGGATAGACAGAGAAAAATGCTAGTGGATAGAAAGGGAATTGTGGGAGGAAGTAATATCATCAACAGAATCGGTCCAAACCTCAGAAACCCAGATATATATGAACATGCATGACGGCCTACGCCAGTTGCCAGTGCACATGATGATGATGATGATGATGATGATGATGATGATGATGATGATGATGATGATGATGACAAACAGGGTGTCGTAAAACAAAAGCATAACACGATATCATCCAGACCAGCCGCACATAATTAACTAGTGACAAGAATCAAGCCGCACGGATCGTAAGAGTTGTATGGATATTTTGCCCTGGCCGTGCGGGTGTGCGGGGGAGTGAACGGGCTGGTGGGCTGGCGGGGAGGGCGCCTCTTGGTGTAATTTTGCCTATGGCGGGGGGAGGTGGTCGTGCGCTTGTGGGACCGGGTGGTGGGGAGCAGATTGGGAACTCGTGTGTGGAGGGGGTGAGATTGCGGGGGATCTGCGGGGGTTCTGGAAGAGTCTCGGGGCCGAAAGGGAAGACCAGGAGAACTTTTAATCAGATAGTGGTGGGAACGATTAGTAGTATGACTCTTCGCTGGCTGTTGAACGAGGGGACGGAGCACGTATGGGAGTGTCCTGAGTGCAGTGATGTCGGTTCTTGACTCAACTCATCTCAACTCAAGCCGCACAGACCTGTATATAACTACACGGTTGGACAAACTCAAGCCGCACAGACCTGTATATAACTACACGGTTGGACAAACTCAAGCCGCACAGACCTGTATATAACTACACGGTTGGACAAACTCAAGCCGCACAGACCTGTATATAACTACACGGTTGGACAAACTCAAGCCGCACAGACCTGTATATAACTACACGGTTGGACAAATTCAAGCCGCACAGACCTGTATATAACTACACGGTTGGACAAATTCAAGCCGCACAGACCTGTATATAACTACACGGTTGGACAAACTCAAGACCGCAAGCTTTTCAACACTGCTAATAACTCGATGAGTTTAACTCTTTGTTTTTCGGAGCTGCTATTTTTCTATCCCAAGCAGATGTTATGCAACTGTTTCTATTTCAAGCAATTGTTATTGTAACGCTTTATGCTCCCGGCTGTTGTCAACTCTAACTCTTTCTATTTCAAGCAATCGTTATTGTACAAGTAACTCGTTCTGTTCCAAGAACTTGTTACTGTAACTAGTTCGGTTCCAAGAAGTTGCTACTGTTACTCTCTCAGTCCCAAGCATTTTACTGTAACTCTTTCTGTCCCAAACTAGTATTTGTCCCAAGAAATTGTTACTATAACTCTAAAACATGTAACTGTAGGTCTGAAGGAGTGATCACAGTCATTGTATAACAGAAGGAGTTGGTGCAGAAGTTCGGATAGAGTGACTTAACGGGACAATTTGATGGCATAACAGTGGTTAATAAATACAGAGCAAGTAAGGAGTTTCTGATACGCGTATCAAATGCCCGAAACCTAATAATTAACTAGCACATAAACGTAAAGAATATCATGAACGGCAGAAAACCCAATGAACAAGTTCTACAAGAAGCAGATGAAACGTGTCCCCGGGAAAGTTAACCCGGCCAACAAATGCCCGCAGAAGTCGGATGTGTCGGCCTAACGGCGCAAGAACGCAGCTCTGCTGTAAACAGGCACAACGCAATCACATCCGAGAAAAAAAAACTCCGGATGAACGAAGAAGAAGAAGATGAAAAGTGTGATTAGAGAAACGTAGGCGGGTCAACATTTTTGGACACCTTATAAGAAGGCTTGGTTACAACTGGCAAGATTGAGGGAAATAGAACCAAGGTAAAGGCAGAGAAGTACATATCTGGATGGCTTGACCACGTCGCATGGTTGAGACTAGAGCACGAAACTGATCCACGACTGGTAATCGTGTGAGATGGCGAAACATGACCAACCGCCCACGCTTTTCGGTATGGCACAGATCGATGATGATGATGATGATGATGATGATGATGATGAAGATGATGATGATGATGAAGATGATGATGATGATGAAACATAAATATATTAACTGTAGGGCAATGTTTATCTGATTTACATTCATAAATATATTAACTTTTATCTAATATTTAAGCAACACCAAACAATCAAATTTATCTATTGTATCCAAATAGTTAGCTGACAAACAAGCATAAATATGCTATCTTTAGCCTAATTGTAAACTCACATATAAACAAATAGATAATTGCTTTGACCTAATGTTACAGTAATATTAACCAACGCGAACATAAAAATGTTTCATTTAATCTATTATTTAACTGATATGCACACATGAATATTTTACATTTTTTCTCTGGCCGAGTGGCTAAGAACGCCGGGTTCTCTTTTGGGAGACCCGAGATCGAATCCTCGGTAAGGGGTGGATTTTTTTTTATGTCGGGGGCAAAAAGAAAATCCAAACCTGCACAGTTCCCGGCGACTACACTAGCTAGGCGGCCTTGATTCCTCGGGATCAAGAACACCCTGCCGTACACTGCAAGGTACTATTGGCAGCAAATGACAGTTTTGATAGTTTATAAACATAAATATTTTAATTTGTATTAACTATTTAACTAACATAAATGTAAATGTTTTAAATGTTATTTACTTATTTACTGTTTATCTGACTTAACACACGTAAATATTTTTAACGTTACATGCTATTTTGTGTGTGTGTGCGTGCGTGCGTGTGTGCGTGTGTGTGTGTGTGTGTGTGAGTGTGTGTGTGTGTGTGTGAAGCAGGGTGAGACGGTTTTACATGATGCTTGGCTGACGCAATGACCAGAACCCTTTTTCCATACCTGGTGTATGCTGGGTAATTCACCCGGTGAAAATTGGCGCACTATTTGCCCCAGCATGTTCAGTTCAGTTCTGCTACTTCTGCTGCGGTCTTGGCTGAGGCCAGAACGGCCCCAAGTTCAGAGGGGGAATGCAATTGTTCCCCTCACACCATCTCTATTCAAGACAGTGACTATTGTGACCAGG
>OY992876.1:289051893-289066893 GCA_963921405.1 Cepaea hortensis
GTTTTTTAGGTTACTGAGGTAAGTGAATACTTCAGTGATTGTCATTAGCGGTATGTCGGAAAGAATATCGCGGGAGCATCTATTCTCGCAAAACGATGACAGTAAAGATAAGTTGCAAGGAGTATTAGGTATTGAAGCCTTCAACTGGTCAATGTCAGTTTGAAAAAAAAATTTACTGAATTGCTCGCATGTAATTTAATTTGATGGTAAAGAATTTCCGAAGTTATACTTGTTTGTCAAGGTGTTAATTACCTTCCATATATCCTTACTATTTGTTTTATCCATTACTAAGTTCTTAAGTTTTCTTTTCCCGTCGTATTGTATATTGAACTTTGTATCTAAGTACGGTATGCGCTGAGATCCCGCTTTTTATGTGCTTTATCTCTGTCTCTCATAATTTCAAGTATTTCCTAGGCGTTTTGGTTGAAATTTTTGTAACTTCTATATTTTACACTTATGTGTTTATGTTTAGGAGTTTTAATTCCTTTTTAGACCACGTGCAGCATATTGGGTAGTGATCGCTTATTGCACAATTGGGTACGGTGCATTCTATGATGTTGTCTGAGCAAGTTACATAAATGTAATCTATGACTGGTGAAGATGACATTGTTACTCTAGTACTAGTAGCTTGTTGTACTATTTGTTGGAAATTGTATAATGCAATTATATTTCCCCATATTATGCTGGATTTGTTGGTGTCAATGTTAAAGTCTCCGAGTAGTATAATTTCCTTCTCGGAAGCGAAAACCACATCCATCATGGTAGTGAAGTTTTCGTACCAGACGTGTCCAGCACTGGGATTTCGATAGAGGTAGCCAATTATCAGGGGTGTGCGGTTTTGAAGTTTTAGCTCTAACCAAATACATTCTATTTCGCAAGTTTCAAAGTCTAGCCTACGGTGAGCATTTAGTAAATTAGAAACATAGGCTGCTATGCCAGTCTCTTGTTTCCTACAGGGATCCCTTCTAAATACTTTGTACCCTTTAATAGAGATGTCCTCATCTGAAATGTTATCATTAAGCCTACTTTCACTAAGGCCGAATAAATGAAAATTTTTATTTAGAATAGAAGATACCTCTGGTAGCTTGTTAAATAAGCTTCAAATGTTTAAGTGTCCAAGGCGTATTCCTGACTTATTGAGCCAGTCTTGCCACTTCTCAGACATTTCATCCATGAAGAAAGTGTAAATTAGTCAAAGTTAAGCAAAAATACAAGATCATAAAAAATCACAATCACATTAACTTACAAAATATCAATAATACAAATCGAAATGTAAATGACAATATTATAACGATATAACTAATTAGACCAACGAATATAATGCAAACACGGAACAAAACGAATTAAAGAACATACAACAAATAATTAACCTGAAAAAACTACTTCACAGGCTGTTATCCAAAAGAGTTAATAAATGACTATACAAGTCAATGTCTCTGTTTAAAGTGGAGTATCCCACACGGGAAATAAAACTTTAAACAATAAGCAATTAAAGTTCAAGGAGGAAGCTCTGTTGCTGGTATTAATGCATATAGGGTTCCGTTTTTATTACGTATCCTATCTCACAGGTATGTATTGTAGAGACATCATAAGGGCTTGATTCAGTGCGGCAGGACTAAATTGCATCAAGTATAGAAGTTCTGGACTCCAATGATGCGGAACCTGTTGATGTCCGCTTGGTCGCTCAGGTGATGCGGAACCTGTTGTTGCCTGCTTGTTCGCTCATTGCTGGCGTGAATTTGGTTATGCGGAGCCTCTTGTTGTCTGCTATGGAGCCCAAAGCTGTCTTGATCTTGGTGTGCCAAGGTGGTATTACTACCGTGCGTGTGTACCGCTGCTTGCAACGATGGTTCGTTGGAAATGAGGTTAGGGAAATCTTCGTGGTAGTTATTTCCTTCACGTGTGAGATTGGGGGTAGGAAGGAGGTTGTTTTATTCTTGGTAGCATGTGTGCACCTTGAATGGCAGGCGTTCGGGGGTCAGACGTCAGCAGACATTTATTATCTGGGGTGATGGGGGTATTTAGACTGGCTTCAGTAGTCAATGTTCGTCGTGTTTGTGTGTTGGTCATGTTTTGTGCCCTCTCCGGATACTTGATATTTTTAGCAAGGAAGCTATTACCTAATGTGGATGTGTGGATCTGGTCACTGTACAGTCGTTTCTTTGGCGCGCCTCTTTGAGATGTAAAAAAAATGGTGTGTTTTTGATAAAGTGTACATTATACTGATTACAGAATTTCTCTAGGGTGTTGTTGTTTATGTCGGCTAGTCGACGTTCGGGGCTATAACTTGGTCGTATGATGGAAGAGAAAAACACTTTAGAATTTGGAAAATTATGGCGTAATAAGTCTAGTAGTTTTCGGAACTGAAAAATTGTGATATTTTGGTTTCTCATAGTGTCATTAATTCCTATATGTATTGTAATCCTCTTCACGCTTTCGTTGATTTCCATTCTACGTATACTCTTTGTTAGACTGTCTAACCCTGCACCTGGAAGTGTAATTGTTGTAGCTATATCGGCGTGTGATGAGGACATACGATCACTGTATATGTCTTTCATTAAGGAGTCGCCAATTATCAAGTGGGTGCAGTCAGTTGGTAGTCTCTGTATGTATTGGCTTCTGGTACGTCTTGCACGTTGTTTCTGCCACTGATAATTATCCGGCTGTGGACTGCCTTCTTGCAGGTTACCCGCCGTTTCTTGAATAGGCGGGTTGTCTGTCAGCAATGTCTCGTCGTACTGACTGTCGTTTACCAATTGCTCTTTTGGTAGTTCAAATCGATTGCTGACTTTTACTTCTATGGGAAATGTCGAGTCCTGTTGAATGGCTTTGTCTGTTTGTTGATGTGTATTCGTTGGCTGTATAGTTGGCGCTCCCAGGGATGGTTGTGTTGTTTCGATGCTGTAAGACTGTGCTCCCTGATCAATAGGGGTGCGCGTTGTAAAGTCTCAATAATGTGTTTCAGTATACCATTTTCCTCTCTCAGGAGAGCGACCTCTGACTTGAGGTTGATATAGTCATTAGTGATCCTGGCGATCTTGTCTGTGTTGTCAGAGGCGGCGTCTAGAAGTACCTTCAATCTTGCCTCTAACTTTTCAATGTGCTGCTGACAACCGCATGAGTGTTGATTTGTAGCTGGGCTTTCATCTAGTACCGATGATGGTGCAACCTCAATTTGATTTGAATTGTTTTCATTTGGTTGTATACTGTCCCCTCGGCGCCTCATCGGGTATTCAGTGGCTAGCAACACTGGTTGGTTAGAAGAAGCTGCGTTCTAACTGCTGCTGTGTTGAGTCGTGGCATGTTGGAGTATGTTGTTACTATCGCCTGATGCTGTAACGACTGCCGCTGCAGGCTGTGTTGATTTTATGGTTCAGTCTGACAATAGCGTGACCGCTGTAGGCTGTGTTGGTTTTATCGCAGACACTAGCGTGCTGAAATCGGGAGGTGTGTTTAGCGAGTCACTTGTCATTTCAGTGCTGCAAGTTCAATTTCGACGAATTGTGTCACGAGCCATTCAGACATGACGGCGTTTGCTCTATGTATTAAAATTTTATTCTGCGTGTTGTACAAATGTAACGTGTGTAGGGGAAATGATATTTGTACTTCCACCTCCGCTCCTTGTCGGTCTTTTCTATAATCAACTTTGGCTTCATGGTAATAATTGATCCCACATGTTCGAAATGCCTCGTAATGTATCGTATTGTTGAATGTGATAGAGATGCATTTACCGCCATCCATACATTTAACAGACAGCGATAGCGAGCTGAAACAGTTCTTAAGTTTGCTTTTCACTGCCCGCTCTTTGTTGAGTGTGTAGTTTCTTGTTACTGCAGATCGTAATCCACTTCGACCCTCAGATCTACTTCGCGCCCTTTCTCCCGCTAACTCCAGCACAGAAATTTCCTCCTCGACAGACATAATATTTACATAATATTACGCTTCAACAAACTGAAACAAACACAGAAACATTGCAGCGCCGCCCACGGTTTAAATCCCAGTGATGTGATTGGCTAGTTCAAGCTATCGCTGACGCACCGCTGTTCCATGAATAATTTATCCATAGAGTCATTGAATACAATATTTTTAGCATGTATATCTAACACTGCACATATAGCAACTTTAAAACAAGTTGAACAGCTGAACGGCATCATTGTGATCACAACCATATAAAATCCATTGCGTACAAATGTAGATAAACAGGAAAATTAATCCAAAAAGGAGGAGACCACACAAACGCGTCCTTCCTCGTGGGAAACCGGAAGAAGATAGATAGATAGATAGATAGATAGATAGATAGATAGACAGACAGACAGACAGACAGACAGACAGACAGACAGACAGACAGACAGACAGACAGACAGACAGACAGACAGACAGACAGACAGACAGACAGACAGACAGACAGACAGACAGACAGACAGACAGACAGACAGACAGACAGATAGATAGATAGATAGTGCATCGACGTGAATTCCCGCAATAACTAAAAACTGGAATCCACAAATCGAAGTGTTGTAGATAATAACTCGTCAAACCAACTGAAAACATAGAACACTGTTCTCACCTTGAATTCGTAGAACATGAAATAACTGAGGCATTCTAGCGAACGTTTTTACACTTTAATACGTGCTGCAGAAACAACGGGATAACAGCTCTCCAAGATTCTAAACTGCCCTTCAGACAGGGTCGGCGTTTATTTATATATCTATGGATAAGTTCCCTGTTCTACTCCGTTCACCTTGAATACCAGTCTCAAATCTAACGGTTCAGTATTTCAGCAAATCGTCTAGGTTTTCCACGCCCGGTCCTTTCATTGATGGATCCTCGTCCACACATTCCTCTCCCGTTGCTCACTTGCCGATCCTAGCAATCATTGCGTCCCCAATATCCCTTTCAATACGGAGCCTTCAGAAAACACAACTGCTTCGTGTCGCAGCCACACAACGTCTGTTTCTTTTCTCATCGCACAAGACCTGCTGGTATGCCCGTACGCCCGACACGAGAAACATTTAATGCTCCTCTTGTACGAATCATACTTACTTCTTTTCTTTGCTGTGATGTCTCGTAAATAAGCTGTATAACCTGGATGTTGGTCACACATTTCCAAATGTCCGTGTGACAATTTACAATGTTGACATCTGGTGAGGTGTCCCTTTCTTTGTCGGTCTCCCTCTTTATTGGAACACTGGTATGGACTACTTCTATTCCTATTACCATTAAAAAAATTTAATTTACCATTGCCATTCTGGAATCTAGCACTTGCTCCTATGATAAGCTCGGGTTGTACACAGTTGGCAAATATGTCCCGATGTGCATTGAAATATGATTCTCCTCTTGCTTCCATCTCACTAAGAGATTTGCATTTATTCTCAACCAGAAATATACACATAGATTCTGGTATTGCAGACAGAAGTCTGCTTCTTATTATTAGATCTCAAATTTTTTCGAAATCAGATCCAATATCAGCCGCTTTAATCCATTTATCAAAACATGACGATAATTCAGAACCAAAGTCATGGAAAGTTTGGATAGATTTAGGAGTAAGTGTTTTAAACTTCGTACGTAAACCCGATTCATCTAAACTTAAATGTGCAAGAACACGGTCTCGCATATACTTGTAGTTTGTGCGCAAGTCCTCAGGTATTAATTCAATTAGCTTTAGAGGCTCCAACGCAAGATGTCTATGAAATAGAATCAGTATGTCTTGTTCAGGCACCTTATAGAATTTTACTAGCACCTCGAAATTAGTAATCCAAGAACTTACCGTATCACCTTGTTGGAAATTGCGAAATAGATCTTGGTACTTCCTCACTGGATCACTTTGTTTTGATTGTATTTTCTCACGTTCTATCTCAGCTTCACGATCCATTTCCAATGCCTTGACCTTTAAACTCCCCTCGACCTCCTTGTCTTTCCCGAGTGTTTCGGTCAAAAGTTTTTCTTTTTCAAATGCCAGTTGTTTCTCTCTTATATCTGCCTCTGCGGCTATTTGTTTTGCTTTAATATCTTCCTCTGCGGCTATTTGTTTTCCTTAATCTCTTTTTCCATTGCTATCATTTCCCGTTCCAAAGCCATCTCCTTTTCCTTAGCCGCTATTTTCTCACGTTCTAAAGTCATTTCTTTTTCTTTTAATTCCCTCTCGAGTGCAGCTTGAAGTTGTTTTGCTTCTTTTTCTGCTGCCAGTCTTTCTTGTCTTTCCTCCTTCTCACGTGCAGCTTGAAGTCGTTTCTCTTCTTTTTGCTGTAACTTATGTTCGCTGAATTCTTCTTTCGACCATGTTCTAAGTTCTGAGCCAGTCAAACTAGAGTTCTCACCCATATCCATGTATTCTTGACGTCTAGACATCTTGTCTTACCCTAGTAATAAGCTATCTAGCTGAAATAAAATATCGAGGTGGAAAACGAGACAAGAAAATCGACAAAATTGCAATAATGTTGTTCAAGGAATAGAGTTGATAGTATATGTTATAGTATCAATGTTGACCAAATATCAACTTAATTAAAATCAATAATGTAAAGTTGATGACTACAAAAGAATTTAGCACTCTTATTGCACTACAACTATTCTAAACGTTACATATGTAAATTACAGAAATTAGTATGCAAAATATATTTCGTATAAAGAATATATATAACACTAGACAATTAACAACGATAGAAGACGAATGACGTATGACGTATATTACATATTTCCGTTCATAAAAGACAATAATACTTTCACAGAATTTCGACCTACAATAACCCTCGCTTACTACTTCAGTTATGTAACAAGAAAACGATTATGTGCTGTTACCCGTGAGATCGATATAAATACTTTCGTATCGACCTGACGACTGCCAACACTAAACGCTTTCTTAAATAATCAAGTGACCTTAACTATTTCAGAAAGACCTTTTCCAACCGCCCACACTGTTAATTTAGAGTTAACTTTGTCATCGTCACTAATTAGCACCTCATTAACAGACCAATGTGACAACAATCAACAATGACAATTCATACTGGCCTTATTGGATGTATCGTTAATTAACAGGTAGGACTGTCTACTTCTCCGATGATTCCAATGACTGTAGATTGTCGAATGAAGAAGATCGCACGATATTGTATTTCCTCTATATGTGATTCTGAAGTTTATAGAGTCGACGTGTATCTTCGTGTTGGTGTACTTCAACTGATAGTAGACTATTGATCCACCAATGTAACGTATCTGTGGTAAACGTTAAGAAATATTCCTGCTATTCTTGTATGCTTTGTAAGTGGTATGCGCAGGTATAAATATGATACCCTAGGCATGTTGCCGTTCACCAACCCCTGAAGTAGCGTGATTGGTGGCAGTAATCACTTGCATAATGCGACTAATAACCATCGACGTTGACGTTGCTATGTTCTGTCCCAGAGTGTAGCTCGCTGTTGTACAGAGTATGTCGTTCCCGTCTAGCGAGGTATGATGAGACAACTAGAATGTGTTGTCGTTTGGTTCGAAGACGTACTGGTATCATGTAATCCCTCACGTATCCTGGTAAGCTCCTCAGAGAATCCGGAGTGTGTATCGATTCCGCTGAGAATAGTGACAAATGTTCGACCACTGAACTTTGGTACCGCTAGTGGAGTGGAAAGGTACTAGTGGAGAACAATGACTCCTCCCTTGGTGATCCCGACACAGAGACACGTAGACTTTGAACTCAAATTTGCCGTACCCATTGTACAGGACTTTAAGCTGTTCCTCAGAGATTCAATTGCTCGACATTCTCAACATGCTCAATAATTCCTGAGTACTTCCAATTTATTACAATGTCCAGCTACTTCTTCTTTCTGATAATGCTGTGTTCAATAACGCTCAGAGTAATGCGCGTGTAAGTGCAGGGATTACTTCTGTTTCAAATAACAAGTAATGATATTGTTCAGTTTATGTTTCGTAGTGTGACGTCTGCTTTGATGTATGTGGTGTCATTTCCCGCTATGTCCTATTGTTTACGTTTAAATCCACAATGTAGCAACGCTAACAGATAAACTTCTCTTGATCACTGATAGTTTTCCATGCAGTGTTCGAGTAAGGTCTACTATACGTATATGTATACCAAATATCTTGAGTATATACTCTACTTGTTTGCATGTCCAATGTTTCTAATAATTACTTTCTTTCCTCACACCTAGTTGTATCCTTCACACTGGATATAATATAATAATAATGTTATTTATATTCACTTTCTATCCACATATAATCTCTCATTCTACCATGTTAGTTGCTGCCATGTCTGGTATGTTCGATTAGTGTGACAACGTGTGCGTAGATTTATGATGCGCAAGTTCATGTGCATGTAGTGAATCCTGTTGTATTGTATGTTGTATATATTTCCGATTCTATGAAAATGTGTATTTCAGCGTAGGCTTCGACACATATCTGCCGTGTCAATTGTTATTTACTACTTATATCTTATTTCTAGTTCCATTACCTTGCTAGAGCAGAAATTTACATTCTCTTTGCGCTACAGCTGTTTTCGGACATCTTTACTGCTGTGACGTTGCGTGTTCATGCGTCCTTGTTTCCTGTGTTGCACCGTGTATATTCGAGGATCTTGGCGCGCAATTTATGTAATATAATGTGCATTCGGCTGTATGCAATCTGGCGGGAATTCATGTTTACGATTTTATCATCAATGTCCGGTAAAAGTCCCCACATTTGCCTCGACGCGTCTTCCCGCAATAACTAACAACTGGAATCCACAAATCGAAGTGTTGTAGATAATAACTCGTCAAACCAACTGAAAACATAGAACACTGTTCTCACCTTGAATTCGTAGAACATGAAATAACTGAGGCATTCTAGCGAACGTTTTTACACTTTATTACGTGCTGCAGAAACAACGGGATAACAGCTCTCCAAGATTCTAAACTGCCCTTCAGACAGGGTCGGCGTTTATTTATATATCTATGGATAAGTTCCCTGTTCTACTCCGTTCACCTTGAATACCAGTCTCAAATCTAACGGTTCAGTATTTCAGCAAATCGTCTAGGTTTTCCACGCCCGGTCCTTTCATTGATGGATCCTCGTCCACACATTCCTCTCCCGTTGCTCACTTGCCGATCCTAGCAATCATTGCGTCCCCAATATCCCTTTCAACACGGAGCCTTCAGAAAACACAACTGCTTCGTGTCGCAGCCTCACAACGTCTGTTTCTTTGTTGTCCTCTGACGTTTCATGTTTCCCTTGGTTTCTCCTGTTGACCGTCCACTTTGGTGTGTCCATAATGGAAAATCCCTTTTCTCTATTTTCTGTATATTCTTTGGCGCGTGCTCGTCATATGGCAGATATATAGATAGATTGATAGACATACAGACAGACAGATAGAGATAGATAAGAAGTTGAACAATCCTGTAAATGAACTGAGTCCAAAGCCAAACTGTACTAACAACTAGATTCAAAAACTGCCATTGATGAAAGTGGCATCACTGGCACTACAAGGGTTGGACATATCACGCAATGGCCTCACCAGCAGTTTTCAAAGAGTGACAAAATATACACACTAGTTTTATCTGGATCTTACTTATAGTAATCTAGAGGAAATTCCGGCAGACCTGGTTAAAATTAAGTATTTACAGAGAAAAACATATATTACATACACTGTTACCCATGGATGCTATTCGGACACTGTATTGTCTCATGTGGAATTTATCTACCCCGATTCAAACAACCACGTCAAAATTATACACCTGGAATGTTTAACCATTGGACATTTTGTGATAGTTCTTCTCAGATATTGGTGGCATGTCTAATGTTTACTGATGTGTATTATTATTTTTTTTTCTTTGCTTAAGTATTTACACTTATTGGATATATATATATATATATATATATATATATATATATATATATATATATATATATATATATATATATATATATATATGTGTGTGTGTGTGTGTGTGTGTATATATATATATATATATATATATATATATATATATATATATATATATATATATATATATATATATATATATATATATTGGTATTTTGTTTCCTTTTCTTTCTTATCATATGTTATCTTACCTCATTTTATTATATTATAATCTTAAACTTGTTATTTATTTATTTTTGCTTCTTCCGCATCGAACAACTTTCCTCTGGCGTTTACATATGAAAAATTTTATTTATTTATTTATTTATTTATTTTAAGGTAGGGGTTTCATTGCACACTACGGTGGTATTTGTTTTCTTGGCTTCTTATTATTTTAATCATTACGCTTTTTGGTATTTATGATTTCAATGATATTGCATGCACCCAGCATTATTTGTTTTTCTTTTTGGCTATGTTAAAGATCAATACTTGGTGTTCATTTTCATTGATGGTATATTATTGACACTGATGAGAATTGAGATACCCAATAATTGACACTTAGCAAATATTACTGCAGAGATATGATTGCTGTTTGAGTATGAAAGTGTATCGGATAGTTTGACATATTTGCAATTCATTATGTATCCGGTGTCACTAAACAACGACATGTATAACTGAAGAATGTGGCAATTTTGCTTGCAGGAAATGTTGCTTACAAGTGTTGTGGTAGTCATACATTATCACGGCATTAACTAAGGTGATGATACATTACAGGGGAGGAGTGGTGATGATTGTATTATGATATCTGACGGGTGGTTTGCCCATGTTTTGAAGATCTGAGACCGGAGACTTGAGTGTTGAACTTGCGTAGACTGGAAGGCACCTCGTCTTTGATGTTTCCTGGCAATGGCTAAGAGACATTAAGCTAAACTCATGATATATGAGTTGAGGAGATCGTAGCCTCAGCCTGAGTGGCAAGTATGGCGTAAGTCGAGTAATCCTTATAGCTTAGTCTGTATGAGACAGATGACATCAGATGTTCGAATACGGTTACACATAATCAATTCAACAACCATTGATGCTATGTAATGCGTTGTTTTCGATTGATTACCGACTAATCATGACATGGAAGGTCACAATTAGTAAGGCACAATGTTTTCTTGGCAGTACACAAGCATTGCATTTTTATTATGTTGCATAGCCCTTGCAGAACGTTGCGGTCAACACCAGCATTTTTCAGCTGCTGTTGATATACTAGGCAAGGTTTTACGTTCAGTGGTTTGCCATTGCTTTCTGAACGACGACTCCCATACCAACACGTTACAACACAACGCGATATGGTCTGCTGTAAAAATCGGTCGTGGCTGCGTTTCGAACGCCTGGTAAGCGGCTCACGAACCGCGTTCGCAAGCCTTTCGCCACGGAGCACGCACTGCATATGAATAACATAACCTTATGGACGGGTTACATAATCTTGTAATATGATGACGATTGTAATATTGATCTGCGACTTAAAGACTATATAAGTATATATTTTGTTCAGTACAGTAACATGGTAGTGTTTGTCACATTTCTGAAATCAGAAAAGTGCCAAATTTCAGAGAGAGGGTGGATGTCACAACCCCATATTACACCTGTTGACTTAATCTAATATACCGCATAACTACTGTCTCAATACGTGCTTGGGTTTGCGCACTGTTCGGTGCATGCGTCGTGCGCACCATTTGTATAAGATAGAGAACGGAAGACGTCATTGTTGTTAGGATGGTTAGCGTTTAAAATGACGATAGACAGGGTCGGGTTTTAGCAGAAGTTTAGGAGTTGGTTATTAAATGTCATTATTGGCTTGACGGTTTTGCGGGTTATCGGTTGTTAGGTGGTCCTTGGGTTAAGTATGTTTATTCATGTTTTTGTGGAACCAACACCTATAACTAATAAATATTATTAAAATGTGATCACAACGTTGTTGCAGTTCGATTTCTGTGACAACCATTTCGGGGCGATTGGGTGCGATGAGTAATATTACTTTCTGTCATAAGCTATAGGTTTATGAGAGAGGACATGTTGCGTCATATGGCAGCGAATTCTTGGATGGGGAAAAACAAACATGGAAGAGCTGGAGGCAGCAGAGATGTGGTTTCTGGGATGTAATTCTACAAACATCTGAGACTACCAGGGTAACTAATAACGAGTGTCTAGAAGAGGTTGATGAAAGCAGAAAATTATACACTGCTCTAAGAAAAAGGCAGTGTTCTGTTGTCGTGTAATGAGAAAAAATGTTTTAGAGAATATCGTAGTCTGGGAAGATCAGTGGGAGAAGACACAGACCGTGAAAAGTGACGCTTGACCTTCTAATGAAATAGTATATGGTCAACAGAATACATCCAGAACACCAAGGACCGAGATCTGTGAAAGGACTTACACACCTAGGCACTCGGCAAGGCACATGATGAGGATAACTTGTGTTAACTTAATTCAGTCTAAATAACGCTTACACAAATTGAAGCACAGCCCACTACGCTGTCACGTTTGTTTAAACAATTACAGTTTCACAGTTCATACCGACTTCATCTTAAGTGCCACATTCATTAATTTAAGTTGTGCGAGTGATATTTCACAATTCATTAAAGATACCATTAAAGGTGTCTTTAGGCGCCACTTCCATTTAGTGTGAAAAGTATATTTTTGCACTTCACTTTTAAAACTCCTTCTACAGTTTTGTTGCGTCACCGTTTCATAATTGTCGCTTTAGCTATCTCAATCATAATTCAATAACAATTATCATCATGTCAGTAACAATCATCATCAACTTCCACTTTAACCGTCCAGTGTTGTGGGGAGGATATATAACGTTCCAGAGCCCGATATCTGCCATTGAATACTATCACTCCTGTACTTAATAATGTCTTTGAGGTAAATGAGTTTCGTTCTCGGGTGCCCTCTTGCTCTAGTGGCAGATTTTCTTTCATATTGGACCAGCGCTGGTCACTGATGGTATTGCATTCTAACGGGATGTACGAACCATTTAATCTTATTCTTTTCAATATATCTATATATATAAAAGAGACTGTATGTATGTATGTCCTTTATGCGTTCGCGAACTGTCCATCCGATTGAGATGAAATTTTCTACACGTCTTCCTCTCATTCCCGCGCTGCCAACTGTCATATTTTTTTAGTGTAAAATCG
Source organism: Cepaea hortensis (assembly GCA_963921405.1). Taxonomy (NCBI): domain Eukaryota; kingdom Metazoa; phylum Mollusca; class Gastropoda; order Stylommatophora; family Helicidae; genus Cepaea; species Cepaea hortensis. Next base: position 289,064,920 of record OY992876.1, read on the forward strand.
GCTACTTACTTAATATTATTTAACATTCCATTTTTCATTATAATTTCTATATAGCAAGAGGACTTAACACTAGAAATGTTATTTCAAGGGGCATAACTTTTAATAACATTGCTATATACCTTATAGTCATATTGTTGCATCGTTTTCAAAGATTTATAAACTCTTTGTCTATAGTTATTTACAGGCATATAAGTTATAATAAATAATGATATAATCTTTCAGGCATTTTCAAAGTTTTCATAAAAATAACGCATAATGCATAACATTGTAACTCATCTTTTTATGCTAAAGAAGTTATCTACAGTCATGTAGGTGATTAAAAACAGTTTTCATTAAAAATAATGGATGGTGTGTGGAAGGACACTCTTTTAAGTAACTTTTTTTTTGTATGAATTTAATGAGACGCTGTCAGATTCTCACCCGGAGTTGCAACGCGTTGTCTGTACCAACGCCAGGCAATGCAACCGAGCTCAACGCTGAGCTATGTTAAACACTACAGTTATAACGCGGTGTCTTCGACAGCGCCAGAGAAGCCCAGCCGGGCTCAACACTGAGCGACGCTAAGCAGTCGTTGGTCAGCGGGAACATTGTGGGTCACGCAAGGTGACTCGACCCCAACTAAGGTGTATGCTGAACGGCTGGTCAGACAGGGCTTGGGAGCCGTACTGGACGGACGAGATTGAATGAAGCCTGAGTGTTTGAGCATGCATCGAGAGCTAGCCTGTATGACTGTTGGAGATTGAACGCCTGTATGTTTGACATGTAAGTGGATTGTATTGATGTATTCATTGATTGATTGTATTTATGATATAATGATATTGTGAATTATGATTGCGCGATGCCTGTATTGGTTCTGATGAGTGCATTGCGCGAATAAAGAGTGCTAATTATATCATCGGGTATTCACGTCGAGTTATTCAGTAGTAATATTTAGTATCTCACTTGTCAGTAAACGAGCTACATTTCTTGTCTTACGCAAGACCCTGCCAAGTGCTCCCCGCCAGGAGCTGGGCGAAGCCACGCCGGGTCAGATAGATAGACAGACCCACCTTTTCGTTGCAGTTATCTACAGGCATATGCGTTATAATCCTCCTCCTCTTCTCCCCTCCTCCTGTTCCTACCCTCTTCCTCTTCCACTCCCCCTCCTCCCTCTCCCTCCTCTTCCTCCCCCATCCTCCTCCCTCTTCCTCCTTCTCCTTACTCTTCTTCCTCCTCCTTCCTCCCTCCTCCTCCCTCTTCCTCCTCCTCCTACCTCCTCGCCCTCCTCCCTCCTCCTAATCACGCCTCTTCCTTCCTCGTCCCTTCTACTCCTCTCTCCTCCTCCTCCCTCCTCCTCCTCTTCCCTCCTCCTCCCTCATCCCTCCTCCCCCTCCTCCTCCCTTCCCCCCTCCTCCTCCCTCCTCCTCCCTCTCCTCATCCCTCCTCCTCCTCCCTCCTCCTCCTCTCTCTTCCTCCCTCTACCGCCTCCTCCCTCCTCCTCCCTCCACATCCCTCCTCCTCCCTCTTCCTCCTCCTCCTCCTTCTCCTCCCTCCTCCTCCCCCTCCTTCTCCTCCCTCCTCCTTCTCCCTCTTCCTCCTCCCTCCTCCTCTCTCCTCCTCCTCTCTCCTCCTCCATCCTCCTCCTCCTTCTCCCTCCTCCTCCCTCCTCCCTCCTCCTCCTCCTCCTGCGTTCTCCTCCTCCCGCCTTCTCCCTCCTCCCTCTTCCTCCTCCCCCTCCTCCCTCCTCCTCCCTCTTCCTCCTCCCCCTCCTCCTCTCCTCCTCCTCCCTCCTCCTCCTTCCTCCTCCCTCCTCCTCCTTCCTCCTCCCTCCTCCGCCCTCTTCCTCCTCCTCCCTCCTCCTCCTCCCTCCTACTCCTCCCTCCTCGTCCTAATCCCTCCTCCTCCCTCCTATTCCTCCCTACTCCTCCTCCTCCCTCCTCTTCCCTCCTCCTCCTCTCTCCGCCTATCTCTTCCTCCCTCCTCCTCCCTCTTCCT
>OY992876.1:289069393-289132786 GCA_963921405.1 Cepaea hortensis
AGATAGTCGGGAACGGGAGAGCTTATATGACTACTTATATTAATTAAATGAGATGCTCCCCACCAGGGACTGGGTGAAGCCGGGCCGGGTCAGCCAGACAGACAGACAGACAGACAAACAAGCAGACAGACAGACTGATAGATAGATAGATCCCCTCCAGGGCCTGGGCGAAGCCGGGCCGGGTCAGCTAGTATATATATATATCCATCATGTGCCATGCCGGTAAACGTGGGCGGTCATGTTCTGCCATCTCACTCGATCACCAGAGTCGTGGATCAGCTCTGTGTTCCTGTCTCGACCATGCCACGTGGGCCAAGCCATCCAGGTATTTGCTTCTAGGTCTTCCCCTTGGTCTCTTCCCTTCGATCTTGCCAGTTTTCACCAAGTTCTCCAAGTCATCTCTTCTCATAACATGCCCAACAATTTTTGACTGTCTACGTCTAATGACTCTAATCAGTTTACGATGTTCATTTGTTTCTTGAAGGACTTGTTCGTTGGTTTTTCTATCTGTCCATGGTATTCTTTGCATTTTTCTCAGAAACCACATTTCCACAGCCATTAGCTGTTTTTCAGCTTGACTGCTTATTGTCCACGCTTCACATCCATACAAAAGTATAGGTTCTATGTAGCATCTCAACACTTTTTCTCGTTCCAATTGATATCTTTTTGTTGGTCAGATTGTTTTTCATCTTGCAAAAGGCTACCTTCGCAATGGCAATTCTTGTTCTATATATATATATATGTGTGTGTGTGTGTGTGTGTGTGTGTCACAAGGTATGTGTTTATTTGGTTTTTTTTTTGTTCTTTGTTTTTGCTTTGAATTCAAACGAAGTCCATACACGAGCTACTACTTCTAGTGTGCAGGACTGATTTTTGCGTATTCAAAAGTCAAAAGAAGTCAACATTTTAGTCCGGTGTATGGGGTAGAACCCATCAGCTCGGCATCAGCACACGGACGGAAGTTTCAGAACGAGCGCTCTCATCCATTCCGCCATGATGACCTCAATTAAGCACTTATAAGAAACAAAGAAGATAATAGTGTAAAGAATAATATATCGGACAGAATGCAGAACTAACTACAGCAGGCGATAATACATAGATATCTTCATAGCAAATGTACTTGTAAAGACGAGGTCAGAAATTGGACAGCGATTGTACAAAATACAGACAAGTAATGAACGGTTCGCCGGCTTCGTGGCTTAGAGGTTCGCGACTTTTCTCCGTAATCTTGTATACTCTCGTAGGTAACGTGATGATGGTGAGAATCAGCAGTGGTTAGAATCGCATCGGTAACTTACGGGGTATGTGAGCCGGTCGCTCAGAAAGCAATGGCAAACTACTGAGCGATATTTGCCAAGAAACCAACATACAGCTGAAAGATGCTGATGTTTACAGCGATGTAAAAAGGATATGCAAAAAAAATTTAAAAAATGAACGGTTCAACACCTGCAAAACATCAATATACAGTTATACGTAGGCCCCGCTATACGTCGCTTCGGTTTACGTCGTTTCACTATAACGTCGTTGTTACAATGTGACATAACTTCTCTTTACGTCGCTATGTTCCGCCATAACGTCGTCACCTTTGTTGCTATGCCGCGCCCTTGCGGAAGATCTTGCTAGCTTGCGGAGGAACTACGTAATGCCGCGTAGTGTTACCGCTGTGGAACGCCTCCTAACTCAGTTGCTGTTGTCAATTTTGCGTTACCGTCAACATTGTACCATTGTGCTGTGCATTTTTCGAGAATTTTATCGTGTAATTCTCCATAATTATGAGTTCGAAGCGAACAGTAAGTGCTGCTTCTGTGTCTGGTTGTAAGAGAACCAGGAAAAGTATTTCTCTTGAGGTGAAGTCAGATGTGTTACGTCGTTTTGTCTGACATATCACATGGAGAAGATATGTTTAATGAGGACCTAATGCAACTTGACGTGCAGAGAGCTTAGCAGGAAGAGGAGCACCCTGTTGTAACCCCCACACCTCGAATGTTGACAGCTGAACGTTTGCCACAATTCTTTTAATTGGTTAATGTGGCAATAGACATAATAAATTAGGATGACCCGAACAGAGAACGGAGCTCCAAAGTGTCGAGAGCAGTAACAAGCGCCATCAACTACTACAGGGAGCTTTACAAAAAAAAAAGGAAACAGGCTGTGCAGCAGACATTGGACAATTTTTTGTTCAAGCAGAGAAGAGCCATGAAAAGAGGCAGGAAGAGGTTACAGTTTCATCCTCAGATGAAGAGGCAGAATTTAATGCCTCTACGTCCCGATAACTCTACCACTCGCCCTCCAATCCATCTCTATTTAGAAATAATAAATATCAGCAACCATCAAAATAAGCATTCCTGTGGTACACAATACACTGTATTTCATTTAATTCTATGTGAAATTGTGTTTCGCTATGTGTCGTTTCACTTAACGTAGCGTTTTCCAAGAACGTAACCCCGACGTTAACCGGGGCCTACCTGTATTGTGTTTACAATAAGCTTTCACTGGGCCAAACTGTTCCCAGAAATCACTCAACTTCCGCTGGAGAATTTATGAAATAGTTCACTGATTTGCTGCCGAATGATAATATATCGCCAAATGGGGAATCCTATTTGGACAGAAGGACGATATAACTTTATAAACTGTACTAACAGACTAATCAAACATACTTGCCCACAACAGCCAAAACCAAAGCAAAGAGAAAAGAAAGAATCTTAGCGTCCGCAGATTATGCCATCAGGCACAACACCAGATACATCATTTTGCTGCCGATGCTGTAGAGACGGAGAGTCACTATTATCCATTATCATATTATCAAGTGTGTTGTTTTCGTTACATGTACATATTTCATAACATCTACAAAATTAAAAATAATCATTTGAACTTTTAAAATAAAAGTTAATTCACTCTGTAATCATCTTCACATGTGTGTAACATTTTAGTGTGTTATGGAGAGGTATAAATCCATTTTACAAACTATCGTCTGTCAAGACAGCAAGGTTCCAGTCAGTCAGTGTTCAAACATTATATGGAGCTTTATAAATTTGTTATCAGGAGAGCTGTGGGGCAGGGATATAACTAGTCTTCAGTTCATACAAGAGCAACCTTTCTCCTCTCTGGCGGCAGTGCCTTTCCTGTGCTCTCTTAGCCTTCGAGATTCTTTAGTGTCATCCTTCAAGACCTGTCTGGTCCAGTTCACTGTAAAATCCCATGAGCCACTTCTGGTTTTCGTTCAGTATTCGGCATCTCTAATTGGAGGTATCTATCTCTCCATTCAATACACACGCCACACCACATAGACCAACAGATTAGGAGAGAGAAAGAAAAAATAATCTAGCCAACCAAGAGGAAATGAGGTCTCACACACACAGAAACGAAAATTAGAAACATACGTTAATACTGTTCGGGGGATATAGGCCAAACAAGCAGGCGCTTTAGTGTTATCGCGAGAGGGCTACAATGATAATTTTATTGCGCTGTGGAACGAGTGCTAGACGCCTGCGTTCGTCGTCCGCCAACTAAGGGAACGACTGGTCACCTATGCCTTCATGCATTTAAGCCTACAAAATGTGATTAGCCTCGTCGCCGGAGCTACGGAGCACGTGCTATGCACTTGACACATCTTTCAGAGATTAGCGAAGAGAGAATGAGGAGTAGAAGACGAGGAAATGGTGCGAGAAGAGGGCATAGAAATAGGAGGGCAGGCGCCAGGAGAACAAGACGAAAAGTGCAAAGACTAGGTTTCAACCATGCAAGAGTGGGATACTGGAACTGTCGTTGTGCCAGGCAGAGAGGTCCTGTATTGGAGAGGCTAATATATGATTTTGATATCCTCATGCCCCATGAGCTAAATATAGACAAATATCATTGTCCTAGTTATGCCAGTTATATAAACCCTACTGGGCAGAAGAGACATGGGCAAGGTCTGCTGGTGAAGGAAGGAGTGAAGCATGTGGTACTTGACTTGAGCCAGTGGAATCACAGTGCAAGAGAGGTCCAGGGTATACAAATGGAGATTGGTGGCTTCGGTTGGACCATCATAAACGTATATGCCACAGTGGACTGTTTTGTCAGAAACGAACAGTGGGACTGGGTTAAGGAATTGGAGGAATTACCAGGTGATAGACTACTGTCAGCGTCTTATAAATAGGGATAGAAAGACTCGGGTTCAGACAGGCAGATGATTGCGAGTATAGATGCGACAGAACTCAAGGTTCACTTATTGTCTTCATGGTTTATTTCTATATCTATCATCAAATGAAATAAACCTCTCGCACAATAGCATATTACATATATGTCATATGAAAGCATTCAAATCATCTCTAAACACAAACATCATCTATTCATTTAAACTACTACTACACAGCTTAAAGATTCTAAGTCTATCTTATGTGTCTCCCTCTAAGTTACACCCGCTCCAGTCCAGTCAGTGTCCAGTGGCCGTCTGTCGTCCCGACTCACGTCGGGTGGACACGGAGTGCTTGCTCCTACGGGCATCTCGTGGATTTCACCTTTCCACGCTTCCCGTTGATTGTACCTGGATGTTGGTTGTGACTCATCGTTCTCGACTGTTCGAGAACATGTTCGAGTGTTTACTATTTTCTCCCTTGTTTCTGGGTTTCTTGTTCTATCCCTTGCTTATTCTACGTGGGACGTTGACAGGGTCTGCCACCCCCGTTTCTATGGGTTTCGTATCGCTGAATTAGATGTAACTAATTCTGTCAAGGGATCACGGGAATAAATACTGGTCTGGGATAGCAATTTACTGGATGGTAACTCAGTTCTGTGTATTAATTCACTAGCATCTAATGTACGTTCAGTACGGATATTAAGGATGGTTGCTGAAGAGTCTCATTCTCTTCCTATTCTTAAATTTAGGCTACCCAGACCGAAGTACCCTGGCGATTTGCTTTTCACAAATGCGACCTTCTCAAGCATCCAAAAATGATGCCCAGGATAATGGTCCCTTACACAGAGACTTATCAAGGCAAATTGCCTTGGCTTCTTTAAGAATATTTGCAATCCTTTGTTCCCTAATGTGTACTTGTATACATTGTTTTACTTCCGAATGTTGATCGTGTATAAGATACACGTACTTTGTTTTCATCCACTAATTGCTGCTGCCCCTGTTATCTTTTTAGTGTCTACTAATTTCCCTTTTTGGTGTTCTATAAAAGTGTATGTGCGTTAACTGTTTTTGTTATGTGTTGAAAATGTGTATTTGACTTGATGTGTTTAGTGTGTAAGATATTGGTGTGTTGTTAATGTATGTAGTGTTAATCTTGCTCTAAGCGTCACGAGCTAGAATTTCCAATGTCTTGATTTACCTGTTATGTGTAATTCATGACTTGGATTTTTCGAGCAGTGATCCTTAGATTTCTCCTATTACTTCTATTGTCCTATGTCTAAACACGTATAAAAATTTTGTGACAAGTGTTAAATTTTACATCAGACACCGACAAATTATAATTTAAGAGTGGTGCGTACAATTTGTATGCTATGTACATCATACCTCCATTTATTACTTTCACGCTCTCATTTATCCGTCTTTCATTCACGATTTTATATGTTTAAAAATTAGAAGTGAGGTTAAGGTAATGATTATCGCCCTTAGAAAGAAGTTTAACACTGATATTTGGTACTGCTGTACCGACCAAAAATGGGTTACAATTTAAGTTAAACTGATTGAAAAATTAACCGTTTGAAACAAAATTCGACTTGTTAAAAACAAATTACGTTGAGTATACTTTCAACGTGTTTTGTGAAGTATAGTTATGAAAAATTTACAGAAAAAGAAAGCATTAATTTTCACAAACATAGTAAACAAATATTCTAACTAACTAACTAATCGATGATCCTTGCGATGTCCTTTCTTGATGGAGAATGTAGAAATGTTTCGTCGATGTTAGTGTGATGGTTTCCTGAAATGTCTTATTCATGATGAACTATAAATTTAGAGTGTGGCTTCTAGAATGTCCAATGTTCATTTCCATAGATCTGAATAATATAATGTGGTCGTCGATGATTCAATTTCTTCGTCATAATGGTTGAAAATGTAGGTTGTAGGTTCTCTCTATATGATTGATCGTTGTGTGAAACGATCAATCATATAGAGAGAACCTAATGTTATAGTGTAATATATACTGCAAGTGACTGGTTAAAGTCTGAATTTGAAAGTTTGCTGTTAGGTAGGCGCCCTTCTAAAAAGTTATCACAGTTTTTATGGCGTACTGGTAGCTGCGTTACTCAGCTGGTGTATTTGGCAGTCTTGTCAAAAGATCAGGAATCCAATTGTTGGAGCCTTTAATATGTTGGATCTCAAAACTATCCATCCATCCATCATGTGCCATGCCGGTAAGCGTGGGCGGTCATGTTCTGCCATCTCACTCGATCAACAGAGTCGTGGATCAGTTCCGTGTTTCTGTCTCGACCATGCTCAAAACTATAGTCTTGCAAAATAAGCGACCATCGTGCGATCCTGTTATTTTTAGTCTTACCATCTCTTATCACCAGCAGTGGTGAGTTATCTGTCTGGATTATGAAGTGGGTGCCAAGAAGGTATTTCTTCAATTTCAGTACACAATAGATCAGACTGAGTCCCTCAAGTTCTGCTGTAGAATATCTTCTTTCAGGTGGTTTCAGCTTGCGACTTACATAAACGATAGGATGATCTATTTCTTCATAATTTTGCATCAGGCAGCCGCTGATGGCGATGGTACTGGCATCTGTTTTCAAAATATATTGAGTATGTATATCTGGAAGTCGTAATATGGGTGGATTTGAGAAAATGGTTTTTAATTTACAAATTGCATCTTCTAAACTGATACTCTTACAAATGCAAAATGTTATGATTGAATATGGAGTGGACATTATGTAAATTATCACGATGGATGTGAATATTGCATACAAATTCCTTACAATCGAAATACATGTTTTTCTATGATATAATATGTAGCTTGGAAATTCAACCAAGCAGATGGTAATAATTTTGAATACATGCTTGACCAGTGTTGCTTGAATTTCTTTGAAGAAATGGTAGAATTGTATATGTGAGATATTCCACATTACAAATAAATTAACAATTTTGTGCCAATAATGCTACATAATGATCATGGTGGTGTTTGTAATTCCAATATGAAATAACGTGACTTGATTTATCAGTAAAGTTGTGGTTATCACAGACAGTTCATTTATCAAAAAGATAATGGTTAATGGTAACTTTTGATATATAAGCAGTGCTATCGTTAGTTTTGTTAGCAGTAATAGCAATAATAGCAGTAGTAACAGTACTTTGCGTAAGTCATATTTAACTTTTGGTGACTTTGGGTGTTTAGTATTGTCAGTTGCGTTGTCTGTTTCAGAGAAAGTTGTCTCGTATTCGTTAAGAAGAGATAGTATGTCCTGTCGTTGTGGGTCTGTCACTGTTTCAGAGATCTTTATGTCTTGTAGTGCATTGTCGTTGTCGGTAGTTGGGACTGGGATTTCTATGTCGTCTATGTCGGTCTGGTCAATAACTGCTGTCGCTACTGTCTGGTCAAATTTGTCGTTGTTCATGTCAGTTTGGTTGAGAAGTGATGTCGCTACTGTCGGGTTGCTTGCGTCGTTGTTTTCATCAGTCTGGTTGAGAAGTACTTTCGCTACTGTCTGATTGTTCATGTCGTCGGCTGTTCTGGAATAGTAGGGTTTTAACATATTAGTGTGAAAAATCTTGACCTTTCCATTCACACTGATCTCATAATCAATCTCAGAAATTTTTCTAATAATTTTATATGGCCGTTGCCAAGATGTGGAGAGCAAGTCTCTCTTGTCTGGCAATAATAATAATACGTCTTGTTTGGGCTGTAATATAATACACTCAATGGTTTTTGTTTCAGGGGAAACAATTTGTAATGACTCCCTGAGTTTGTCATTACGGTTTCTCTGTGTTATCGTTTTAGTAACTGCGTCGCTGTCATGTCGTCTATGCTGTTCATTTGCAGGATCAACGTTTTGCGGGGTGATAGAACCGCATGTAAAAGGTTTTATAGGGTTATCTTTCACACCTGGTTTGGTTTTCTCTGCCAATGTACCTTCATGTATGGTTTGAACAGCACCTGTAAATTCAACCTCGGTTGTGTTTCTTGGAGGTTGGTCATTGGTGGTGTCCATTAGTCTGATGTCATTTTGAGGATCGAAATTTCCATTAAGTGTCGATGGATTATCAATTTGTTTATGTTTGTAGAACTTAGCTTCCCACTTTCTAATGTCGTTTTCTGAACATTCTTTGACACTGGGAAGGTGCCCTACAATTATGTCTGCACACGGATCGTGCAAAACAGCGCATAACACGCGTCCTGAAATAAATGGTGTCTGAATTTCAGTCATTGCTAAAGGATATTTTTCAATGTTCCCTGCAAACGTTCTACATGTTACGTGGTCATTTATATAGTCACAGTCTTTCCCGCATTATTTTACACGGTTGGTTGTTGACAAAACCTTTGTAAAATTTTAGTTTGCCTTTAGGTGTTTGCGCGGCATTGGCCATTTCATTTGATATGGGTACTGTATGGCCACATTCAAGAGTAGTGTCTAATTGAAATTTCTTACATGTATTACATCCATCATAGTCAAAAACATCAATCACTTGTAAAGAATTGACTTCTTCATGATCACATTCATTCGCACTTTCAATCTCACCCTCGCTAGAGGTGTAAACTAATGCTGCATTAGCTTGTTTCATCATTTTACGACCCATACATTGGCCTGAATAGTCGTCACAACTTTTGCAAAATAAGCATTTGACTGCTCTTCTAAATTGTGTTCGTTTTGGCCTTCTATTTCTCAACCATCATTTTCAGATGGTGACTATAATTAGGCGATTTGTCACACATAGCATATTCTTCGTGTGATAATTTACAATATTTGCAAGGTGAGTACTTTTGTTTTGGTTTGTACTTCTCTTGAGGTTGTTTAAATTTCCTTACATTCATTGCAGCTGATACTTCATTTTGTTTGTCAATTAAAACAAAGATATCGCGATTTGCCGAAAAGAATGCAGATCCTTTGTTTTCAATCTCTTGAATCGTCTGACAATCGCTTTGTTGTAGGAATTTAGAGAATGTAGTTGGTAATGATGTAATAATTTTATTAATGATCATCAGATCTCTCAGTTTGTCAAAGCTATTATCAACCTTCGCTGAACTTATCCATTTGTTTAATATGTTCTGCACCATTGAGACATAGTCTATAAAGGTTTGGTTGGCTTTTGGACAAAGTTTGGCAAACTGTTGTTGATACCATGCTGTATCTAAAGAGAAATGTTGCATTATTCTACGTTTGATATAATCGTAGTCTTTCCTTAAATCTTGAGGAATAGTCTCAATTACTTATAATGGCTCAAGAGCTAAATTTCTCAAATAGATCATTGTCCAGTTTGACTTTGGAATTTCATGAAATTTCATTATGCATTCAAAATTTTCTGTGTAGGCGCTGATTGAATCGCCAGAGCAAAATGTTTGACAATGCCCTTAAATTTGTTATATTTTTGTTCTTCTTCTTTGAGTCTTAGTTTATTCGTGGAAATTTCTAGGTTTGACTCTGTCTCTAGTTGTTTAACCTTCATTTGCGTCTCTGATTTTATTTTCTTGGCTTCTATTTCTAATTCTTTTTGTTTTATAGATGCCTCAATTTCTAATTTTCTGTTTGCTGCGGCTGTTTCCATTTCTAGTTTTTTATTTGCTGCGTCAAGCTCTGCCTTTTTGCTAGCTGCGTCCAGCTCCGCCTTTTTGCTAGCTGCATCAAGCTCTGCCTTTTTCTGTTCGCATTCTGCCGCACGTTCTTCCCGTAGCACTTCTTCTGCATGTTTCTTTCGCTCCACTCTGCTAACTTTTCTGCTGTATAACCTAGCTTTATCCCTAGCTCAATGCACTTTTCAAGTGTTGACATTTTGTAATTTTTGGAAAATAATTATCTTTAGAAAATAAATTCCCTTAGAAAAATGTGTACAATACAATTTTTGATTATGTCCCTTAATGTGATATTTATAGCAATACTACACACATATATAAATAGGAAACAAAATTTACATGCGCAAAATGAAATAAGTATCGTTTAGAGAAACAATTTGCAGAAAATGTTTGGACTTAGCTGATTTAATGATGCTTGTTCAGTACCACCGCTGTTTCGCTTGCTGGATGGTTCTGTGTGGACTTTTGTGAAAATATGCATCAACTCAAATACATCATGGATGGATCTTGGTGAAAATATACATCAACTCAAATACATCATCGGACAACCTGTTATCAGAGAGAAAAACATTAGTAATTTGTCATATCACATCAATGTCATTTTGATTTTGATAGTTAGCATTGTTATCATGTAATGTGAGAAAGAGGTAGATAAAGAAAGCTGCAGTTTATTAGATCAATATACGCTGTGTAGCTTAGACTTGTCGATGTCGTGTATATTCTATAGTTTTTACTTGGCTACGCCAAGAACCGTCAATGTAATGTTTTTAAATGTAATTTAATTTCTATTTGACTGTCTTGGGCTTGCCAAAACGGATTCGATCCCCCAAGTATTTTTCTGTCAGGGTCTTATAAATAGGGATAGAAAGACTTGGGTTCAGACAGGCAGATGATTGCGAGTATAGATACGCCAGAACTCAAGGTTCACTTTTTGTCTTCATGGTTTATTTCTATATCTATCATCAAATGAAATAAACCTCTCGCACAATAGCATATTACATATATGTCATATGAAAGCATTCAAATCATCTCTAAACACAAACATCATCTATTCATTTAAACTACTACTACACAGCTTAAAGATTCTAAGTCTATCTTATGTGTCTCCCTCTAAGTTACACCCGCTCCAGTCCAGTCAGTGTCCAGTGGCCGTCTGTCGTCCCGACTCACGTCGGATCATCTCGTGGATTTCATCTTTCCACGCTTCCCGCGGTTTGTACCTGGATGTTGGTTGTGACTCATCGTTCTCGACTGTTCGAGAACATGTTTGAGTGTTTACTATTATCTCCCTTGTTTCTGGGTTTCTTGTTCTGTCCCTTGTTTATTCTACGTGGGACCTTAACAACTACTCATATGTGGAGACTTCAATGCGAGGAACAGAGAATGGGACAATAGTGAAGAAAACTGACAGGGAATTGCCCTTGCGGATGATATGGTGGACTCCTATGTGGTCTGCATAAATGATGGGAGGCCAACTAGAATGGCAATGAGGCCTGGCGATGCAGACACAGCTATTGACTTGGCACTTGTATCCCAGTCATCGGTCCTTGATATAAAGTGGACTGTTTTGAATGACCATGGGGGTGATCACATGCCGTGTTCAGTCCTGATCTCTAAATCCAGGAAAGTTAAGGCTGGGAGAGCGCGCAAGACCTTCCAGTATGAGTGGACCGACAGCCTTCTTGAACGCCTCAGTCAGGGAGCATGCAACAGGACTGTTAAAACTCCTTTTTTGCATCCCCCATGGTGGACTCCAGAAGAAGTCCTTGCTTGGAAAGCAAAGAGAGCTGCAGTGAAGCAGCTATGGAAAGTGCGACAGACGCCCCGAAGCACACGAGAGGAAGTGGATACAACGGAAAATGTCAAGAAAGATAAGGTGGAGGTTTTCAAGCGCTGTGCTGCAGAAGTAAAAAAAAATGGGAATGTTTCATGAAGGAGATTGGAGGTGATAAAACACTGCGAAAATTCTGGAAGCTGCACAGACAAATACAAATAAATGATCGGCCTCTGACAGTGGGAACAATTTATAGAGATGATGGTGCGTGTGTGACAACAGACAAAGAGAACGAGGAGGCGTTTCTCCAGAGATTTTTAGAGCAGACCAATCATAATCATGCGGACACCAGGGATGCATTTAGAGAGGAGTTATCTGGCACCATGAAGAATATGCATTATGAAGACATCATACGGGTTAAAGATGTTAAACATTACGAGTAGATTGGGCCCGTTAGCTATTACAGCGGCCAATATAGGAGATGGAAAACTCCGATAATAAACCCTCAAGTTTAAGGTGGACCGACGTGCCGAGGACTGAATTGCCACGGGTGAGCTGATCGTGAACGTGGAACGTCTGGTATGCGGGCGGGGCGGCGCCAGGCGTATGGACTCCTAAGGGACATCCCCTGCCCATTCCCTAGCAGGCAGGCTAGGGTGACCGATTATATCCTGCCGTCATATCTAACCAACTATGAATAATACAAAGAAGTATCGCCGAAGCAACGGAGTGCGTGCTTTGTGCTCGATACCTTTGTTAACAGCCAACGGAGAGAGAATGAAGCAGAGAAGAAGAGGTAAGGGAGAGGGAGGAAGGAACAGGAAGAAGAGGGCTGGAGCCAGAAGGGGTAGAATGAAAACGGATCGTTTGGGACTCAAAAATGTACGGGTTGGGTATTGGAATTGCCGCAGTGCATAGCAACGAGAACCAATACTGGAGAAACTGGTCTACGATTTCGATGCCCCGATGTTACAAGAAATGAATACGAACTCTTTTAAATGCCCTGGCTATACATGTTACATCAACCCAACTGGGCAGGGAAGACATGGGCAGGCTCTGGTGGTCAAGGGCGGTTTACAGCATTCAATACTGGATATGTGTGGGTGGGGTCAGGATAGTAAAGAGGTGCAGGGAATGCGGATACAAATAGGCCGATACAGCTGGAACCTGATAAAAATATATGTAAGTGGGGAATCCTGCATAAGCAGAGAGAGTTGGGACTGGTTGAAAGGTTCAGTGGATATCCCAGGTACCAGATATCTGATATGTGGTGATTTCAACGCCCGCGCCAAGGAATGGGACAGGTCGAGAGAGAACAGACAGGGTACTGCGCTTGCTGAGGCCTTGCTTGAGACGGATGTTGTCTGTATAACTGACGGGACACCCACTAGGCTTGCAATGAGACCGGGGAACCCTGACACGGCCATCGACCTGGCGCTTGTATCCCAAGAGGCGGCAACAGATATAAAATGGAGTGTCCTTGGAGACCATGGAATTGACCACCTCCCCTGTTCTGTGCTGATACCTAAGTCCAGCATAGTTAGGACTATAAGAGCTCGCAGGGCATTCAGTTATGATCGCGACCACTCTTCGCTCTTGGGGCGGCTTAGATCACAGGGAAGATCTAAAATAAACAAGAAGAATCTTTACCCAACCACCATGGTGGACACCAGAGGTCGAGAATTCATGGAGGGAAAAGAGGGCGGCCATAAGGAATTTGCAGAGGGTGCGGAGAGCAACCAATTCAGTTGACACAGAATTGGAAGAGGCTGAAAGGTATTAAAAAAAGTAAAGGTGCAGGATTTTAAACTCCAGGCAGCTGAGGCAAAGAGGATTAAGTCAGAACAGTTTATCGATGAAGTCGGTGGGGATATGACATTGGGAAAATTCTGGAGGCTGCCTGCCGCAGATGTAGAGACAGGTGATGCCTGGTACACTTGGCACCGTTTATGATGATAACAACCGACCTATGACAACTGACAAGGTCAAAGGGGAGGCTTTTCTTGCACGATTTTTAAAACAGACGGATCAGCAAGATAGGGCTATTAGAGATAACGTCGGAAAAGCATTGTCATGGGTCACTAGGAAGGAGGACTGTGAGATTAAAGTGGAGGACATTAGACGGGTACTGAAGCGGGCTAAAGACTCAGCGCCAGGTTCAGGTGGGGTGAGGTACTCCCATATGAGGAAAATAAATTATGGGGACTTGGAGGAGATGGCTCTTTGTTTCAACCTAAGCATCAAAACGGCGGAAATACCCCACGATTGGCTGCATAGCTACCTGGTCCTCCTCCCAAAGCCAGGTAAGGATCACTCCAGACTTAATGGATACCGAATCATAACCCTGCAAAACACGTATGACAAAGTCCTCGAAAAAAAATAGTAGCACGCAGGCTCCAGCAACATTTGGAAAGTCGGAATCTGCTACCCCAAGGACTCAGGAGCTACCGGCCGGGAAAGGACACGTGGGCCAATGCTGCAACTGTTGCATTTGATGTCTACGAGGGCTTCCAGGATAAACAGGAACAATGGCGGTAGCTCTTGATCTGGAGGATGTGTTTAACAGGGTTAGGTATGATCGGTTAATACACACACTGTTGGACATGGAGGTCTGCCCTTGCCTTGTTAGATGGGTTGCGGTAGTCCTTTAGAGCGTAAGGTTGCACTGCGCATGGGTTCCTGGACTTCTGACGCCTGTACTATTACACCTGGGTTGCCGCAGGGATCTGCCTTGTCCACAGTGTTCTTTAATATCTACACCAGCAAAATCGCAGCTATTGAGACACCAGGTGTGGGTAGAATCTTGACATTTGCAGATGATGTGCTGGTGTTCAGACAGGGGAGAGATAGAGGCAGTCTTGTGAAAGACTTACAGGTGGCGGTAGACAGGGTGGTGGAGTGGTGCAGGGTCGCAGGGGCCATTATAAACCCAGACAAGGCATCAGTTGTATGGTACTCCTTGGATAACCGGATCGTCAAGGCAGACGTCCCAGGTATTATGTTTAATGGATGTCATCTTAGTCGAGGGAGTAAGTTGAAGTACTTCGGTATCACCTTTGACAGGTGTTTTTCTTTTAAGGATCATATGGAGGCTTTGGTGGTGAAGGCTGGTAGGGGACTTAATGCATTAAGGGCTATAGCAGCAACCGGGGTAAATCAGAGGATGCTGTATAGGCTCTTTCAGCAGTTAATAAATTCTGTCATTGAGTATGGTTTGGGGCTGCTGACAGTATCAAAGAGCCAGCTTGAAAGGTTAGAGCGCTTACAGAATGCTGCCATGCTGAAGAGGAAAATATGGAACACTGTAGCATAAAATATTAGGTTATGGTTAATTCTATTTGGGTGGTATTCCTGTATGAAGGCAGCCAGGCCAGGTGCTGCAAGGATGTGTATTGAAATATAATTATTTATAACCATGTATATGACAACAGGTTTAACAGTGCTGGCCGCCAATCGCAGGAGAAGTCAAAAGACATGATGTAAATCGGTGGAAGCAATATTTGTAAAATTCTTCGCGTTGCATTTTCAAGTATGAGTCCAAACACTTGTAAAGTCAGGTTCCATTACTTTTATTCGTGGATTCATACAAAAGCAGGTTCATAAATCAGCTTGGCCACAGAAGCTCTGGGTCACGGCTCATATTACAAAAAGGCTTTACGAAATCTTCGACTTTAAAACCAAATCCCGCCAGATGGAACCCTAAGCTGCTACTTCAGACGATGTTTAGAAGCTTCTGTCTCGTAACCAAGTAGTCGTCATACCCTATGACTCTCCTCTACGCATCATCAGGAGACCGTGCTCAATCTTGCACAGCCCACTTTTCATCTTGCACATTAAGTGCCATGCTTTGCTTTTGCCTTTGGAACCCCGACCTGTTACACAGGGTGAGGAAACCATATTTATGTTTGTGGCACATTGAGTATAACATGTAGTGTTTTATGTGTGGTGCATTGTGTGTGTATTTAAATTACCATGACAGGAAGAGTCAGTGTGCTTCTGTTATGGCATATCAGTGTGGGTTTAGTTATTAGAAGAAATTACATTAGGCGGGTGGCTTTATTTATAAGTGCATAGCAATGGCTGAGGCGGATGATCCGCAGTGATCAAACTAGGCAAATATGAACTGCACAGCCAGAGGCACCCCCACTATGCTATAATGTGTTTGAAGTCAGATGACTTATTATGTCTCAATAATGCTAAAACTATAGTGATTGTTGGCGTACGGAGGTGTAGAGTGGCACGGTGAAAGCAATAGATATGTGGTGCTTGATAACAATGTCTGTTATTGATTTGGTTGTTTCGGGATTTGAAATTTACATATTGAGCACAATCCACTACTGGCAACGCCGATCGTATTCTGGTATGAATCTAAGGCCTATCCACGTCAATATGGAAGCACTATACTCGAGTTTCGCTCTCGTTTGAGCTCGTCAGTAATGCATATCCCTGACCGGATCCGGAAACAAGCCCCGGATCACTGGCGAGTGAAGCCGGTGTGTAACCACGCGGCACACGCTGGACACGCCAAATGATCATAACAGAATATTACAACGTCACCCATCGTAGGCTATGCTCAAGATTGCCCAATCGCCGCGACCGACGTCCGTCAATCGATGTTGTCCCGACCGATCAGGACTTCTCACTGGCAAGGAACACCAGGCCTCCTAAAATCCAGTGAGCAATAATCAAATTGATTTGGTTGTTTCGGGATTTGAAATTTAAATATTGAGCACAACCCACTACTGGCAACGCCGATCGTATTCTGGTATGAACCTAAGGCCTATCCACGTCAATATGGAAGCACTATACTCGAGTTTCGCTCTCGTTAATATTCTGTTGTGATAGTTTTATTTGGCAATCTATGGCATATGTCTGAGAATAGCCTGCGATGGGTGACGTTGTAATATTCTGTTATGATCATTTGGCGTGTCCAGCGTGTGCCGCGTGGTTACACACCCGCTTCACACGCCAGTGATCCGGAGCTTGTTTCCGGATCCGGTCAGGGATATGCACTACTGACGAGCTCAAACGAGAGCGAAACTCGAGTATAGTGCTTCCATATTGACGTGGATAGGCCTTAGGTTCATATCAGAATACGATCGGCGTTGCCAGTAGTGGGTTGTGCTCAATATTTAAATGTCTTATGTTCTCCTAGATAAATGTAGCTATGGTAATAATTATTCATGACTGTGTGCAGTGATGAAGGTGCCAGGTTGAACACTACACATATGATAGTGTTGTTTATAGTTATAAGGTTCATGATTATGAGGATAATGATCTGTGTTGTTCAGGGTTGACAAATGTGAACTTAGTAAGAATAGTCTCCTGACCAGACAGTGCAAGAGGTGATGAATAGGGCACCCATAATGAATCTAGGGTATTATTGGCTGAGCTTGATCATAGTGGGGAATAATATTGTGATGGTTTTATTTGGCAATGTATGGCATATGTCTGAGTTGTTGTCGGTGACTTATGTTACAGCCTGTGTCCTGATTGTTGCTGGTGTCATGTGTAGAACTGTACTTCTTGTATATTGATGTTGTCTAGCTGTCATCAGTACAAAGGTGTGTGTCCTGGTGATGTCATATTGAATTGCATATCCTATATGTGTGCCTGATGTTGGTGCATTGAACCGTCTTTATGTCATGTATGTACATGTTCAAATGGTGTTGTCCTGTTAGAGTCGTTGTACACTGGTGTAGCTGAGTTGTGTTCGGTGTTGATTTTGACTAGTTGATTAGTGTTGCTGTGTAACATTGGCATTTATGGGTGGTATTGTCAGCCTGTGGTGTTGGGGATGAGAAGTTGTGTTGGGTCAGAGATCTGTAGGTAATGACTTCCCTGAACTGAGAAGTATTCTGTAAGTAAATACTGAGTTAGATGGGAAGCCAGAAAAGGCTGCGAGCATTGTAACGAGGGATGATCCGCCCTCACATTAAGATTGTGTCATGATGTGGGAATGGCTGTTGCACTAATTGCAGACCTAATCACTCCGAAGGATGCACATGGGAAAATGGGCATGGGTGATCAATATGGGGAATGCATATATGTGTTGCTGCAAATAATGATTCTTTGATGATTATTAATTAGATGTTGTACTTTGTCATGCATTGCAGGTAGTGACCCCTGGCCATGGTTGTTGTTTGTAGAGCAAACTTGAGCCCCAGCTCTGGTTAATGTCGTTTTAGGTCACTCACACCCCCATTAGTATACCTGTTTACACCTGTTTATGCCACGATATCTCTTCTGTTAGGGTTATAGTTTTGTTATTCGTTATATTATGAATCTTTGCTGTATCTGGTCTCAGTCAGCCTATGAGATGCGGGTGTCTTGTGTGGGTATTGAGGTTGCCCTTCGACTCAACTGAACATAGTTGAGGTTTCACTGTCATCCAGAGACCGCCCCTGTAGTCAGTGCTAGGCAGCAGTTATCTCAAACTGTGGGATTTCAGATTCCCATTTCTGTATGTACCGACTGTTCATGAGTCCTGAGATGATAACAATAGAGAGTCCATACCTGCTGTTACCGTTGTTGTTTACATTGAGGCTCCGCTGTTTCCATATCCTTGCTGGTTTGTGGAGATGGGTACCTGGTCATGTGCATAGCGATGTTAGGCAGCAGTGAGTGATATCCACTGTGGGAACATAGGTTCCCATTTCTGTATATGTTAGTTGTGTGACACGCCAGGATGTCTGTTTGTCCCTGAATCATGCAGTTCTGTCAATAAAAGTCCAATTTTGTTGTTCTTAATTTGTTTTGTTTAGTTTATAGTTTGTTGTGCAAACTCATTGATCCTGTTACAGTCCAACAGTGTAATCTTTTGTCTGGGGTATACAACAGTATATCCCCCGCCCAAAGAACTCCTGGAATCTTCTGTCTAACTCTATCCCTTTTCTTGTTAACTGAGGAGAATATATACAGTGCTCTTTCTCTATTTCTTCTTATTGTCCTTTTCTTCTCTGGCCCACTAAAAGTCAGTGTTGCGCTTCTTTGTCTTTGAGCACCTAAGTATAGGAAATTACATCTTCCTGTCCTTGATATTCTTCCTCCTGTAACATACCCATCTGAACATTTTCCCCCGCACCTGGCCATCGCATTTCACTAATCTTATATATAAATTAGGATCGTCTGTCTGTCTGTATGTATGTATGTATGTCCTTTATTTGTTCGCGAACGGCTCATCCGATTGAGATAAAATTTTCTACACGCCTTCCTTTCAATCCAGCGCTGCCAACTGTGATATTTTGTTAGTGTGAAATCGCCTGCTTACTCAGTATTATTTCATTTTTCATTTTTCATCATAATTTCATATTTGTCAGGGGACCTAACTCTGTAAAAGTTATTTCAAGGGGCGTAACTTTTCTGTATAACTTATAGTCATATTGTGGCATCGTTTTCAAAGATTTATAAACTCTTTGTCCATAGTTATGTACCGGCATATGAGTTATAATAAATAATGATACAATCTGTAAGGCATTTTCAAAGTTTTCATAAAAATAATGCACAATGCATAACATTGTAACTCATCTTTTTTTTGCTTAAGAAGTTACTGTAGTCATGCAGGTGATTAGAAAGAGTTTTCATTAAAAATAATGGATGGTGTGTGGAAGGACATTCTTTTAAGTTACTTTTTTTGTTGTATGAATTTAATGAGAACTTATATGACTACTTATATGAATTAAATGAGATGCTCCCCACCAGGGACTGGGCGAAGCCGGACAGGGTCAGGCAGACAGATAGACAGACAGACAGACAGATAGACAGTCGGGAACAGGAACTTATATGACTACTTATATAAATTAAATAAGATGCTTCACACCAGGAGCTGGGCGATGCCGGGCCGGGTCAGACAGACAGACAGACAGACAGACAGACAGACAGACAGACAGACAGACAGACAGACAGACAGACAGACCGACAGTCAGTCGGTAACGGGAACGAGAACTTATATGACTACTTTAATGAATTAAATGAGATGCTCCCCACCAGGGTCTGGGCAAAGCCGGGCAGGGTCAGCTAGTCTCTAATATATTTATCTCCATGCTTTCCATTTCTTTCTTGATATTATCTAATATTCCATTCTGGCAAAGTGTTCTGACATTCCATTTACCAACATTTAGTGTATTTTTAACATTTACTTCTCATGCAGTTGCCTGATGACGATCTGGTATCACGTGTAGCACATGATACTCCCTGCCAGACAAAGCGACACCACTGTAATCCCCTTTATCGTCATTATCTTGATCAATGTTGGTTACATGCATGATTTTCTTAGGAAAATACAGCGGGGCTTTCCCGCCTGCCTTCGCCGGCTTGTGTGTGGTTGACTCCATTAGCCTTTGTCTAAAAAACAGACCCTGTAAGGCAGCAGGGGGTAGAGGTTATTTGGCTCTTCTTACCCTCCGATAGCCACGCAATCGAGTTCTGGGGTATTTTATAGAGATAGCTGGCCCACCAACTAAATCAGCTCCTTTCAGTGACCACCACCTGTGTTGGTCCACGGCTGCTCATTTAACATAATCACAGCTAACCCCCAGACCAGTGGATCTCAACCTGTTTTGGCCCATGCACCCCTTCATCATATGTTCTTAACGTCATCCCCCTCCCCTTTCGTATTTCCTTCCTATAAATCCCCCCCCCCCCCCGTCCAGTATACGTAAAAATGGAAGCTACATTTAATAACACATACTAGAACAAGTCTAGACGAGTACATAAAACGTGATTTGTGGGTCTACTTACGTTATAAAAAGGAATTTCGGAAGGGTGGAAGTACAAAACCATAAAGTATGGAGGGAAAAACATTATCAAGTTATCGGTTCTTGTATTAACGCGATCTTTAAATACCCCCCCCCCCCCTCTGAAAACCCTAAAATTTCCCCTTTGGGGTGGGGGAGGGGAATTTCCCACCAGTTGAGAATCACTGCCCTAGACAAAATATACAGAGGTTACTCCACCATCCGGCACCCGGTGGATGGACGCGCCTAGTAGTAGGGCTGGTTCCTACCCCAGGAAATTATCAAATTATCATTGGCTAAATATTGTCACAAGTTTAGTTTTTCATTATATTTTATACATGGATGTTGAATAGAGGTGAGGAAAGAATGCAACTGACTTCTCTGGCCAAATGGCGGAACTTTGCAATGCAGTCGAGCTTTCGGTCGACATCACTACTGCTCGTACTGTGACATCAATCTCTTCCCCAGTTCACAAACATGATCACCTGGCATGAAGGACTCAGTATCAGATCTTTGTCAAATTTATTGGCTTTTAATGCTCTTGGGATTTTAAATGTGGTAGTTTCCCTGTGCTTTCCACATCCACATGGTTGTATATAGCGTAATTTGCCTTTAGCAATCTGTTACGTTGCTGGGGTTAATACCCTATTCTGTGGTACATGTAATGGGTCCGTTTCCACGCCAAGAGCCATACTGGATATATGGTGCTAGTCTCATATTTGTATAGACCGGTCGCCACTCTATGGGTGATATATTCAATATCAGACCGGTCTCCTTTGCTTCCATAATATCTCTTGGTACCCATGTAGGATGGACTCAACCTGGGAGTCAAAGATAATTTTTAAATAATTCCTGAGTCGACGGGATTCGAACACATGGCCAGCGGGCCGGCAGGCAGCAAGCGTGTTAAACAATGCGGCTATCGTAGTCTGTGGTATGCTAGCTAAAGGCAAAGGCCACCCCAGAGGTGCCCACGTACCCCACTGGATGCACGGTCCTTTAAGTTTTAAGCTGGTCATGATGTTTCCTAATCATCCAGTTCTAAAGTTATGATTCCTAATGATTCGATTCCCATCTTATGATTCCTAATGATTCAATTCCATACTTATGATTCCTAATTATTCTGTTCCATAGTTATAATTCGTAATTATTCAATTCCATAGTTATGATTCCTAATGATTCGATTCCATAGTTATGATTCCTAATGATTCCTTCCATAGTTATGATTCCTAATGTTTCGATTCCATAGTTATGATTCCTAATTATTCTATTCCGTGTCTGGTGCCGCTATCTTTAATTCTGTGTATGTCTATTAGTTAAGTTAGTTGCATATCCTTTACAGGACGTCGCAGTCAAACTCAGCATTTTTGGCTGTTCGTGATTTCTTGGCAAGTTTACGTTCAGTGGTAAAGTTCAGTGCTTTCTGAACGACCGGCACCCATACCATTTTCAGAAGAACCCAACGCAAAGCGGTCTGCTGCCAATTCGCATGCAGCTGTGTTTCGAAAGCGGTTATGCGGGATTACGAACTGCGTCCCTAATGCCTAGGTCACGGTACCGGTATGTCTGTATTGACAGCAAACAATATTTGGTTCTGCTTACCGTGACCTAGGTTCTTCAGTATTTTGTTTTCTAGCACTCTCTTTAGTGTCTCTTCCCATTTTAGGATATGACAAAGTCATAGCTTTCGCGTTGTTTGTTTTTGTTTTGTTAACATACCAGCTTTTTCTGCTATTTGTCCTATTCCTTGTTCATTTATTACATTTTTAATTCATCATGACACCTGGGAGACTGCAGCCAGAGACAGAAATTTGTGGCGTGCATCATTACACAAGGGTGCAGTCACTTGTGAGGCAACCAGGATTGCAAGAGCTGTGAAGAAAAGACAGAACAGAAAAACCACTGCAGAAAATCCTCCTCCAGAAACGTCAAGCATTCTTTGTCCACATTGTCAAAGAACATTTCGAGCCAAAATAGGCCTCATCAGCCATCTTAGAACTCACGGCTTCATACTTTCAACCCCATTGGATGAAATGAATGTTCATCATCATTCTTGATGGACAATAAACAACAACAACAATTCATCAGGTGCTTGCCACTTTCCATTAACACAACATCTCAATTGCCACTCCTCGTTTTCCACTATGTTTATCCATTCCACCACGTTTTCCATTCCACCACGTGTATCTATTCCACCACGTGTATCCATTCCATTACGTTTATTCATTCCATTACGTTTATTCATTCCATTACGTTTATCTTTCCATTACGTTTATCCATTCCATTATTCCATTACGTTTATCCATTCCATCACGTTTATCCATTCCATCACGTTTATCCATTTCACCACTTTTATCCATTTCACCACTTTTATTTACCTATTTGCTATTTCCTATAAAATTTTGGGACAGTGCAAAGCGATAAGACAGCTGTAGTCACTGGTTTAGTTTCTGAGACGCTTTTAGTTTCATGAAATGGAAAGATTTATTGATTGCTTTCATAATTTATAAACATCAGCGACCTGTATTTGTGATATTACTGAAGGATTTATGGACGTCCGCTTAGTTTACACTGCTGCCCTAGAACAGATCCATAAGAACAGACATAAACTTATTTATTTGATGCGTGCTAGACATGTATTATTCATAGGCGGTAGCTTAGGGTAAAAACGGGAAGGATCAATACGAATTAGCCAGAATTTCAAACACCATGATCACAGCATCGTATAGTGATATTATAAGCGTTGTCATTGCATTCAGTTGCTGCTATGTGTCAGTGGACCTTCCATCCAGCACGATACGCCCCTATTCAAACTGACAGATTCGCTCATCAATTCATCATTGTCGTAGCCATTATCATCATCAACTGCTATGCCAACTGACGTGTAGGACAATTTTTCATGCACGCGGGCCCCTTGATATCAACGGTTAGGACATTACCTTGGTATCTACGGTTAGAACACTACCCTGGTATCAACGGTTAGGATATTACGCCGAAAGTGGCATGGGCTCGCAACGTTTGATAGGGGAGAGAAATATTGGCCACCTATTCCTCCGTGAACACAGGTCTAAAGTAAATCAGTAGACATGGCACTACATGATAATGAAGAAGATAGGGGTGATGGTAATTTAGGAATAGAATTACGTCACCGCGTTGGTAAATATGAGCAATGATGTATATATGTGACACTTCACATAACCACAACCGTGACATTTCACATACCCACAGCCGTGACACTTCACATACCCACAACCGTGACACTTCACATACCCACAGCCGTGACACTTCACATACCCACAGCCGTGACACTTCACATACCCACAGCATGCTCCTGCTACGGGACAGCCTTGAGGAAAATCGGGAAATCCTTGGGGACAATGTCGAATCATGAGACATAAAGGTGCATATATCTATCAGCACTCTACACTTGTATACTTGAGGTAGGCAGTTGAACAAGCATCGAAGTATCGAAGAATCAATATCATCATTGAAGAATCATTTCATAGATCATTTCATTCCTTTTCTGTGCCTTTAATCTTATCAGCTGTTACATATTCCAGCTTTTAATTTATAATTTATGAACGCCCTTTCTTTTCTTCTGAATGTCTAAAGGGTTTCCTCGTAATTTGGTCTCTTTCTAAACATTTTTGCTATTCCTTTTAGACTGGAAAACGTGACGACTGTAAAGGAAAGTGCCTCCTTTATGGAGCCGTATATAATAATGTTCTACTTTAATTATCCTCTTTCATGCAATCAGTGTTAATTTACTCTGGCAATCCAAGATATTCTCAACATTTATCTCAGGAACTACATCTAGTTGCATCCAAGCACTTCCTAACTTTCATATATTTACGACAATGAACAAAACAAATATGGCATCAGCCAACTCCATTCCGCGGTGGCGTAGCAACTAGACGCTTTCGGATTTTTCAGAATCGATCGGGCTCCCAGGTCGACCTAGCCTTAAAATGGATACCAAGAAATGTCTTGGGAAGTAAAGGTGTGATACCGACCACGTCACCCACTGAGTGTCGTTTGGTTTATATAGATGTGGTTCTCTATATGCTCAAGGGTCTTAGAGGGTAGGCGTGTAAGTAAAGAGGACCTTATACTTTTACTTTTACAACTCCATTCCACCCTAATTGTATGGAAATATAATGAAACTGAAACTAATTACTGCTTTCTTCTTCTCTTTTCGTTCGCCATGAATCAGCCTATATCTGCAGGTGTTTTTTTTTTCACTTCACAGATTGTATTAGGGGCGTTCATTTAAAACCCGTTCCAATGGCTTTATTACAAAAGCACGATTGATTGATTGATTGATTTAGGAACCGACATCACAGCATTCGGGACATTCCCATAAGCGCTCCGTCCCCGAAAGAAACATTAACGGGTATGGTAGAATTAAACAAGGCATTCATTTTGAATGAATTATGCACCATGGGTTGGTCAGAAGAAGTTGCCGTAGGCATTCAGGCAAGCATCCTATTGCTTAGGTATGCGGCGTCCGCAAAAAAGGATTGTGGTTGCTCACTGATCCAAGTGTTTACCGCGTTCATTGCGTCTGCATCTATGTGAAATCGTTGCCCCTTTAGAGCTTTTTTATAGGTCCGAACTAATGAAAATCACATGGTGACAAATATGGACTATAGGCTGGATGTTGCAGCATTTCCCACTTCTTCCTTGCGACAATCTTTGCGACATGCGGACGAGCATTATCGTGCAACAAAATCACACCGCTAGAAAGCATGCCGGGCCGTTTATTCTTGATGGCTTTTTGCAGCTTGTCTAGGGTTTGCAAGTAGTTGGTAGAGTTGATGTTGACACCAGGTTCGTTAAAGTCGACCAAAAATAGCCCTTCGTGGTCAAAAAATGCGCTCAGCATAACCTTACCAGCGGAAACCTGTAACTTAATTTTTTTGGCTTTTGGTGATCAAGCATGCTTCCAATGCATGCCCTCTCTCTCTTTTGCTGCTCGGCTCAAAGTGGTGACACCATGATTCATCACCTGCAACTATGCGGAAGAGAAATGCATCACCCTTCACTCTGTAACGCAGCAAGTGGTTCAAACACCATCCCATGCGTCCCTCTTTTTTTTTGGGGGGGGGGGGGGTCTGTCAACATCCGTGGTACTCACTGTGACCACACCTTCCGATATTGCAGTTTCTTACGAACGACCTTTTGAATTGTCCCAATTGACACATCAAATTCTTTCTTCTAGCGAACGTCTGCTTCGACAACGATTCATCTGTACTGCTGCATCCATTTTGGCGATGGTATTTTTTTGTTGTTGCAACAATATGCGCTTGACCTGGCCTTCGAAGATCTGTCGTGAACTGACGTCCTTTCCGAAACATTCGTGCCCAGTCTGTCACTGTTGTCTTCGACACACATTTGTTACCGTACGCTGCCTGCATTCTTCGATGAATGTCCACTGGTCGACATCCTTCAAATGAAAGAAACTGAATCACCGCTCTTTGAGCTTCTTTGGGCGGATTTCTCAACGATCAGAAACAGAACCTATGCATCATGGGACGATAAGTACTTGCTCTTTTATTCATTGGTCAGTACTTATCACATGACTATGACATGATCATGTTCAACGTACGCAATTACGCGAAGTGCGGCACGAACGGATTTCAATTGAATGCCCCTTATCTCGCAATTCTTGCTTTAATTAAAGAAAAGGCATCAACAAAGTAAGGCAACAAATGATTCATCATTGTGTCTGCGTTGTTTGGAAAGCAGGATTGTTAAAACTAATAAAGATTACGAATAATTAAAAAAGAAACGCATAGAGCTTCTCGAATATAAATAAAATACTTACTTTTCAAAAGAGAATTAATATAGTTCGACAAATTAATTAGCAGTTTAAGAATATATATTTTTAATCACTGAATATTGAAATATATAAATGGATTTTGAAAAAAGAAAAAGAAAAAATCTGGCGTATCCTGTTGAAACCCAACAAGAGTGCACATAATGTGCAGTTTGAAAATCACGTTAGGAATTAATATAGTTGTTTCATTCTTTCAAATTCAAGCTGTTTTGTTGACGAAGATTTAAACTGTCAGAACATACAAAAAGGTAATGGCTAGGGTTATGCATACTTAAATAATAAGACTGGCTGCAAGCAGTTAACATAACCCAGTTTAAGTTATCAATAGATAAGATACAACGCGCCAGCTCCTCGCTCCCACTCCCAGATTTGAGATTGTAACTGCTCACTACTGTCAGTCGTCAAGAGTAAATAATGACTAATGCCATCTGCCAATGCATAAGTGGGTTCGGAAGTGACCTATTACTATTATTATTAAACTTGACATTATAGTATGTTGTGTTTGTTGTTTACCCTATTCTTGGTGAATATAATTATATACATTTCTGAAACCTGTGATGCTATACTATTTCAATAGCTAGATGCAAATTCTGTTCACATTCCATCATTAATCATTATCATCGTGGATTCTGGTGAATGATAAACTTATTATACTTGATAGTCTGTTCACATTTACGTACCTTCGTTCACATTTAATTTTCTTGAAAACTGTCTGTTGCATCGTTATGAAAATGTTCCTGCCGCCTTATATTTACCCATACCCAAGGAATATGACTTTAAAAGGTCCAAATGCAACTTAAATTATGGAAAGCACAATTTCTTTGATGTTTTGGCGAAAATGTAGTGAATTCACGCTAACAAACTTGTTTTACAGTATCGCACGTCACATCGGCTGGCGACACAAGGCGTATCCAGATTCGTATGGGAGTGGGTGCAATGTGTATTAATGTGTGCAATCTGCCTAGATCTTAAACTGTGTCGATTCCAGTAGGTTGATAACTGCTCTCGGTTGCATAAAATTCAATCCATCCTTTCCCCAATAGTCATCTGCCTCTTGCAGCACATGGTCTTTACATTTTTTTCCAGTAACTTTTATCAATATTTAATAGCGCAGACTGGGTTAGTATCTTAACGTCAGACAATTTGAATGTAGTATTGTCAGCTGCCACCTGTCCTTTAATTTTGGCCCACACAAGTTCTATAGGGTTTTAATGAAAATAGTATGGCGGAAGTCTCAAGCACCTATGGCCATGCTCTTCTATCAACTTGTCGATTTGAAATTTCTTGCTTTTTTGCGTCTGTTTTACAAGGGACAACAATTCTAGCTTGACATTTTTTTTTCCACATATCCTTTACAGGACATCGCTGTCAGCATCAGCATCTTTCAGCTGATTGTTGATTTCTTGGCAAGATTACGCTCAGTAGTTTGCCATTGCTTTCTAAGCGACCGGCTCACATACCCCGTAAGTTACCGACGCGACGAGAACCGCTACCAATTCTTGCGCACATCAGGTTACTCACGAGAGTATGCGGGATTACAGAGAAAGACGTTAAACCCCTAGGCCAGGGAATGAACGAACATAAGAATTGGGCACGCAGGCCCGTCTAACATTCTGCCCTTCTATCACTCTCTTTCATACATTATTTCATTCATACATCATTCAAGGCTAACAGAGAACAGCAACAATATAAATGATATGCATTATAAAGGCATGGACAAAATGCGAACATCAATACTACACGACTTAGTAATAATAGATAATGGTGTGACACTTGTCATTAGCTATGTGGAATATATTGGTCTAGAAATACATTTATGGAAATGGTACGTTTTCTCTTTGGAGCCATATCTTTATTGCTCCCTTTGTGCTCGATGCTGTATGTACTTTGTCTTCTTGGGCAACACCAATGTGATACGATGCATTGTCCATACTTAGACAAGACGTTCTATCTAGGGATGGAAGCACTGTATTCTTGAGCCAATCTCTAAATACATTACCATTCATCTCATTATGATAATCCTTATTGTCTGTATGCTTTGATATGAACATGAGTCCAGCATTCTGTAGTAAGCCATTATGCCTACTACCAGCATCGGCTGTGGCCAAACGCTGGGTATACATCGCTGTATCGTTCCATCCACTGATCGCCATTCCTTTTCACTTGTGAGGTGCGCATTGATCCACGTCTCATCCAAATACACTATGTCATAATTTTCTTTGCGCATTTCCCTTATTTCACGTAGGTATCTGCTTCTCATGGCTCCTAAATGCGGTTGTCCGCAAAGGATATTTCTACCTCCCTTGTACTTTCTAAAAGTGAAGCCTAATGTCCTTATAATTTTTCGCACCCATCGACGAAATGACCCTTTACTCAAACCCAATGCATGCACCGTTCTTTTTTCAGGATTTGTAACAGTTTGAAACAGTTTCCTGCGATCAGCTTCTTGTCAAAATATTTGTGTACAACTTCATAGCGATGCTTTGAAGTGTACAAAATTTCACATTCGATCTCCCATTGAACAATATTCACACATTCAGATGTTAGCGATAAGTGGTAAGATTTTTTTTTTTTTTTTTTAAATCAGGATTCATGAAAGTATCCACATATTGACGACACCTCTGAACACTCCCATTTTAAACTGCGCGGGGTTCTTGTCATTAGACCAATCCCGTGAACAACGAGAAAATTAACCATTCAACGCTAATGTTTCCGTGTGAATATGTAATACTTCTAATAATGTGCCCTTCATCTCTGACCCGTAAATTATATACCGCATATAAACAAACTTTGAAATCTGCTGTACAATCTCCAGAACAAAAGTTTTTTTGTTCGGTGGACATAATGATAAGGTTATATGCTAAATCTCATAATTTTCCCTCAGTTGGTTACTGAGATATGGATTTTTATATAGAGGCAAACAAATGTGAATGCACTATAGTGTCGTATACTTTATAGTACATTGTAATCAACCCCAGAATTTATTGGCTGTTTATGATTTACCAGGCAGTTTAACATTCAGCTTGCTGCCTAAAGACAAATGATGGAAACATCATAATAGAAAAAGATCAGATTTTACATTATTGTCAGATTTTGTGAAAAACCTTTATGATAACAGATAAGAAGAGTATGATATTCAAAATAATAATGAAGGATCATCAATTTTAAAGATGGAGGTTCAGAATGCTCTTAACCATATGAAAACTGGCAAGATCCCCGGTTCAGACAGCATCACAACAGAAATGATTAATGCTTTAGAAGAATACGGAATAGATAAAGTTACCAGACTCCTGAATACAATATATGATACTGGAGATATACCTCATGAATTATGTAATTCTGTATTTATTGCAATCCCAAAGAAATCAGGAGTCTTGGAATGTGATCAACATCGAACAATTAGTATAATGAGTCACATAATGAAGATTTTGCTAAGAATTATCATGCAAAGAGTTAGGAAGAAAATACAACCTGAAATATGAGAGGAACAGGGACGCAGAGGTGTTTCCAAGGCACCAGGGCTGGGTTCTATACTGGCCAAGACCTATTGACGCAACCTCGCCGAGCGTCCTGGGCAACAGGTCCCTTTGGGGTCCTGGCTAAAGTCAGGATCGTTGATTCCTCCGAAGTCGGAGAGTGTCTGCCTGTACGGCGAGGAACCACCAGTCTGCACACCAATAAGCCAGACATGGGACAGTGGATACTCACGCAAACCTCAGGTCCTGTATGACATCACACTGATGTTGGACAACAGGATGTCTTTATCCGACATACAGGACTTCGCGCTGGAGATCACAGCCAGCGAACACAAGCAAGCAGGAGAGGAACAATGTCAGTTTGTAGAAGGCAAGGGTATAGTAAATGCTGTGTATATACTGAGAACAGTAATTGAACGTTCTATAGTAGTATACAAAGATCTACACCTTTGTTTTATTAACCACACAAAGGCTTTCGATAAAGTCAGACATGTCAACGTGATAAGGATGCTTGAAGATCTACAAATTGATGGAAAAGACCTTAGACTTGTAAAAAATATATATTGGAAACAAGCTGCCATAAGAATTGATAAGAAGTAGGTCAATATCAGCCTATTAAGAGGGGTCTGAGACAGCGATGTGTAATGTCTCCAGATCTTTTTTCTCTGTACAGTGAAAATATTTTTAGAAATATAGAAGATATGGAAGGAATCAACATTGGCGGACAATATATCAATACCATTAGATATGCCGATGATACAGTCTTGATTGCAGACAATGAACAGGACCTGCAACATTTAGTAGATGTGGTTGTTGCACACAGTGAACAGCTAGGGTTAGAATTGAATTGTAAGAAGACACAGAATATGATCGTCACTACGAAGGATGAAATACCACAATGTAATATACAAGTAAATGGGCATATTCTTAAACAATTGAATCGGTATATCTATCTCAGAACAGTCATAACATCTGATGGGATATGCCTTGAAGAGATTAGAACAAGAATTGCCATTGCGAAGGTAACCTTTTGCACGATGAAAAACATACTGACTGTCAGGGAGCTGGGAGAATAGGTACAGGACATAGAGAGGACAAGGGACAGAATAGAGTCAGGACTACAGAGATAACGACACAGAGATGTCATAAGACAGGACATCTACAGATAGATTAGAGACAGGACAGAAGTCAGGACACAGAGATGTCATAAGACAGGACATCTACAGGACAGTAGATAGATTGGAGACAAGACTTAGGTGGGGACACAGAGATGTCATAGACAGGACAAGATCGAGTGATAAGAGGGGACATAAGTTCACGGGACACTGTCCTGAACGGACTAGACGGCAGTACACTGAATGACCCAACCTAACACGGACGGACTGCAGTACTACGTGACTGTCAAGACAGCACGGTTGTCACAAGAGACACGTGGTCCAGTACCACGAGACCAGCCGACCAGTTTGAGAACGACAGATGCGACTTGGACAGTTTAGAGGAAGGACGTTGTGTTTCTGGAGCGAGTGTATAGCTTTTGCGAGAGTGCTAGTTTGAAGATAGCGAGTGTAGGACTTGTGTAATTGTCTGTGTGCTATAGGCGTTTGTAAGGCAGCATTTGTATATGTATGTAATGATTTCACCGCCTGTGTGCACACTGTGACGATGATCAGGTTCGCCTGAATAAATTGTGAAAACCCATACGTACGACTGATGTTTTCTTGAGTGCGTATGAAGGAGTTAGAATACCTGTGTGCGTGCGAGACGTTGACACTGACCAATAAAAAGATATCAATTGAAACGAGAAAAAGAGTGTTTCAGTGCTACATGAAACCTGTATTTTTATATAGATGTGAAGCGTGGACAATGAGCAGACAAGCTGAACAACATCTGATGGCTGTGGAAATGTGGTTTCTGAGGAAAATGCAAAGAATACCATGGACGGACAGAAAAACCAATGAACAAGTCCTACAAGAAACAAATGAAGATTGTAAACTGATTAGAGACATTAGACGTAGACAGTCACAATTTTGTGGACATGTTATGAGAAGAAATTAATCGGAGAACTTGAAGTCAACTGGCAAGATCGAAGGGAAGAGACCAAGGGGTAGACCCAGAAGTAAATACCTGGATCGCTAGGCCACGTGGCATGGTAAAGACAGACACACGGAGCTGATCCACAACTCTAGTGATCGAGTGAGATGGCAAAACATGACCACCCACGCTTATCGGCATGGCACATGATGGATGGATGGAGTTAGCCATTGTGTTCTGAATGGCCGACACCTCATGCCATTGAAATCCTTGCAAAGCAAACTGAAAACTAAGTTTTCAAACTGCTTCCAAATTGCCTGTAGCTGATTTCAAACCCGCAGTCTCGTATGTCAGGGAATTGTGAAACTGTTCACCAACCCCTAAGTCTTAAACACTGACTCGTGTATGATAGACCTGGCTAATGATGACACTTTTTTTGGGGGGAGGGGGTTGTCTAATTGGTAGTGTGGCGAATATAATTCATAATCCTGCATACCACATTTGAAACAAGCTGTGGGTGATTTGGAAATGGACCGCCTTGTGTTTGTTTCCATACAATGGTATGAGTGCCGGTTGTTCAGAAAGCAATGGCAAACAACTGAACGTAAATTTGCCAAAGAATCACAGACAGCAAAAAAATCTTGGAGTTGACTACCACGTCCTGTGAAGGATATGCAACTAACTTTTTAACTAGTTGGTTGTGCTTTAAATTACACTTGTTCCTGCAGCAGGACATTGTCATTATTTGTAGACAACAGATTTGAACCCAGGTGTTGTCACTTATACCTTTGACTTGTTATGTTGACAGGTGCGTCCTCTAATCTCTACTTCCTTTGTCAACTTCCATGAGTGCTAATCAATGCCAGTTTTTTTTTTATTTCTCAGTGCCAGATAGATGGCCAGAGATGGTATGGACTAAGATGATGGCATGCAGGAGAGTTGATCCAGGGGACCAAGGACTGAGATCTGTGGAAAGACATGAACGCCTATGCTAGTTGGCAAGGCATATGATGATGATACCCAGAAAGAATGTCCGACTTTAATAAAACACAAATTCCAAGCTCCATTACACTGTCTACTGGCAGACAGGTGGACAAGCAGCATTTCTTTGTAAACCTCACAGATGCTTCCAGCACACACCAGCATTGATGTAAACATAAGGATAGTGTAAGACATACAGGAGACCAGAAAATAGCATAACTGGAAAGGCTTTTGTTTGGAATCAAAAAGGCCACACCAAAAAAAACGGAAAACCCCAAAATACATGGAGAAGAGACACATTAATTATATGAGAAGGGCATAGGCAAAGCTGCATGGGATAGCTAAAGATTGGACAGCTTGGAGTGAGATCGTGTGTGTGTGTGGGGGTGGGGGGTATGTCCCAGTGATGGATAGAGAGTGAAAAAAAAAGAAGAGGATGCCTGGATCCCTGTATGTTTTACTGAAGTTTTCTGACAAAGCTGTGTGTGCTGAAACACCTGCATACATGCTGTATAGCACGCTTTTAGTTTCATGACATAAGGCAAGTTATTGGTTTTCTTTCATACATTGATTAATGTCATCTGCACCCAGCAACCCGCCATGTATTTGTTTGTTACTTTTGACATGCTATCCCTTGTTTATCTCCCAGGACATTTCTTAGTGCTAATTTTAGGCCGGGTTGACCTGCAAGCCCAGGTCAGTTGTAAACATCTGCTTCGATGCAGATTCGACCCCATGCCTACTTGGCCTACAGGCAAGTGTCTAGCCACTATGCTACTGCTGCTCAGATCTTCCTTTAGTTACATTAACCCACCTTATCTCAGTCATTACTTTCACCCCTACTATATCCTAGTGTTATTACTGTAACGTCTTCAGATGCAAACATATGTTATTTTAAAGTAACAATTCTCACTATAGATTGAATGAATTGTCAGAGTTAAAATATATTGTTTGTCTCAGGTCTGCAGTGAAGATATGTTCTCATGATACAAGAACATGACAGACACAATTAACACAGGCACAGAATCTGTGCAACATACATTCCCTCCTGAAGCTTCTCTGTTGAAAACATGGCAAGATTTCCATGAATGCTACAACCAAGTTAACAAGCATATTGAGTTTGGCCATCAGTCAGAAATACAAGGAAACACCATAACTGCTATATACTGTTATTCCGAAGGCCTTCGGATGATACAGGAGATTTTGTTAGTTGAGTCTTGTGAGCTTTCAGGCTGTACATCTGTGGAGCAGAGTCAGGTAAAGGACATGCAGCAAAAACTCAGCCTGGTAAAATTGGATGTTTCTGGGAGACTGAAGATGCTAAAGAGTGAGCCATCTCATTCGAAAAAAGAACCAGCTCCAGTGAGTAATGTGTATTATTTGATCTAGAAAGCCAGTGATCTGTGAGGCTATCTTTGCCTTATATATTTATGGCAAACATCTGTGAGGTTATCTCTGCCCTTTCTATTGATTTGTGCTAAGGTCTAGTATTTGGGTGTTTCTATTTGTAAATGTAAAGTTTGTAGGCTTCATGTGCTTAGTTGTATTGTGTGGAAGTTGCATGTACTTAATTGTAAATGTTTGTAGGCTTCATGTACTTAGTTGTAATATGTGTAGGCTTCATGTGTTTAGTTGTGATGTGTGTAGGCTTCATGTGGTTAATTGTGATATGTGTAGGCTTCATGTGTTTAGTTGTGATGTCTGGAGGCTTCATGTGTTTGGAAGTAATGCATGTGGGCTTCATGTGTTTGGAAGTAATGAATGTGGGCTTCATGTACTTAGTTGTAATGTGTGTATAGGCTTCATGTAATTAGTTATAATGTGTGTAGGCTTCATGTACGTCACCCACTGTACTTAGTTGTAATGTGTGTAGGTTTCATGTGCTTAGTTGTTAGTGTGTAGGCTTCATGTACTTAGTTGTGATGTGTAGGTTTCATGTATATAGTTGTGATATGTAGGTTTCATGTACTTAGTTGTAATGTGTGTAGGTTTTATGTACTTAGTTGTAATGTGTGTAGGTTTTATGTACTTAGTTGTAATGTGTGTAGGTTTCATGTACTTAGTTGTAATGTCTGTAGGTTTCATGTACTTAGTTGTTATGTGTAGGTTTCATGTACTTAGTTGTAATGTGTGTAGGTTTCATGTACTCAGTTGTAATGTCTGTAGGTTTTATGTACTTAGTTGTAATGTGTGTAGGTTTTATGTACTTAGTTGTGATGTGTGTAGGTTTTATGTACTTAGTTGTCATGTGTGTAGGTTTTATGTACTTAGTTGTAATGTGTGTAGGTTTTATGTACTTAGTTGTGATGTGTGTAGGTTTTATGTACTTAGTTGTAATGTGTGTAGGTTTCATGTACTTAGTTGTAATGTGTGTAGATTTTATGTACTTAGTTGTAATGTGTGTAGGTTTCATGTACTTAGTTGTGATGTGTAGGTTTCATGTACTTAGTTGTGATGTGTAGGTTTCATGTACTTAGTTGTAATGTGTGTAGGCTTCATGTACTTAATTGTGATGTGTGTAGGCTTCATGTACTTAGTTGTAATGTGTGTAGGTTTCATGTACTTAGTTGTAATGTGTGTAGGTTTCATGTA
This sequence comes from Cepaea hortensis, assembly GCA_963921405.1. Taxonomy (NCBI): domain Eukaryota; kingdom Metazoa; phylum Mollusca; class Gastropoda; order Stylommatophora; family Helicidae; genus Cepaea; species Cepaea hortensis. The sequence goes on from OY992876.1 coordinate 289,104,535, forward strand.
CTTAGTTGTAATGTGTGTAGGTTTCATGTACTTAGTTGTAATGTTTGTAGGCTTCATGTACTTAATTGTGATGTGTGTAGGCTTCATGTACTTAGTTGTAATGTGTGTAGGTTTCATGTACTTAGTTGTAATGTGTTTAGGTTTCATGTACTTAGTTGTAATGTGTGTAGGTTCCATGTACTTAGTTGTAATGTGTGTAGGTTGCATGTACTTAGTTGTGATGTGTGTAGGTTTCATGTTCTTAGTTGTAATGTGTGTAGGTTTCATGTACTTAGTTGTGATGTGTGTAGGTTTCATGTACTTAGTTGTAGTGATTCTAGGTTTCATGTACTTAGTTATAATGTGTGTAGGTTTCATGTACTTAGTTGTAATGTGTGTAGGTTGCATGTACTTAGTTGTGATGTGTGTAGGTTTCATGTACTTAGTTGTAATGTGTGTAGGTTTCATGTACTTAGTTGTAATATGTGTAGGTTTCATGTACTTAGCTGTCATATGTGCAGGTTTCATGTACTTAGTTGTAAATGTGTGTAGGTTGCATGTACTTAGTTGTAAATGTGTGTAGGTTGCATGTACTTAGTTGTAGTGATTCTAGTGTTTCATGTACTTAGTTGTAAATGTGTGTAGGTTGCATGTACTTAGTTGTAAATGTGTGTAGGTTGCATGTACTTAGTTGTAGTGATTCTAGTGTTTCATGTACTTAGTTGTAATGTGTGTAGGTTTCATGTACTTAGTTGTAATGTGTGTAGGTTTCATGTACTTAGTTGTAATGTGTGTAGGTTTTATGTACGTAGTTGTGATGTGTGTAGGTTTCATGTACTTAGTTGTAATGTGTAGGCTTCATGTACTTAGTTGAATATGTGTAGGTTTTATGTACTAAGTTGCAATGTGTGAGGTTTTATGTTCTTGATTGTTAAAGTTTCTAGATTTCATGTACTTAGTTGTAATATGTGTAGGATTCATGTACTTAGTTGTAATATATGTAGGTTTCATGTACTTAGTTGTCATATGTGCAGGTTTCATGTACTTAGTTGTAAATGTGTGTAGGTTGCATGTACTTAGTTGGAAATGTGGGTAGGTTTCATGTACTTAGTTGTAATGTGTGTAGGTTTTATGTACTAAGTTGCAATGTGTGAGGTTTTATGTTCTTGATTGTTAAAGTTTCTAGATTCCATATACTTAGTTGTAATATGTGTAGGTTTCATGTACTTAGTTGTCATATGTGCAGGTTTCATGTACTTAGTTGTAATGTGAGTATGTTTCATGTACTTAGTTGTAGTGATTCTAGGTTTCATGTACTTAGTTTTAAATGTTTTGTAGGTTTTATGTACTTTGTTTCAATGGTTGTATCAATTTGTTTTATGTGTTGTTTAATGCAGAAATTGGGCGTATGTTAAAGTTGGCAGAAGCAGTCGCTATTATTTTACAGAAAACAATTTTGTGGAAATAGACATGATACTCAATTTAAAATAACTGTGGTAGACAATTCAAATCACTGTGTGAATATGTGTGTTGTATATTTCAGCTTGAAAGATTTATCTAATTACTTTAGTTTATTTTGAATAGTGAAGACACAAACAATAGATTGCACATTTTATTGCCTGGCATATTTTGCTGCCTCTCGTCAGGTACATACAGCAGAAATCACACAGCATAAACTGAAGTAATTAGATAAATCCATCAAGCTGAAATATACAGCACACAAATTCTCTAGAGTAATTCCAATTGTCTACCAAGGTAATTTCAGACTGACTATCATGCTTCTCTGAGTCCCTGACTGTGATACTAACATGAATCTTGACATTGATGCTTTTATATAGACTGTCGTGAAAGTCTGTTATGTGAGTGTTTGTTGGTGTGTGTGCAAATGTACATGTGCTCATACATATCAGTCCACTCAGACTTTAGTTTTCCCTTAATACACACATAAAAAAACCACAGAAAATGTGTTTCATGTTTCATCATTATTACAACTATGCATAGGTGCAAACTTCATTGCTCTTTGAAATTCGCCTACTATGGCTAACCCATTACTGGCACCCACTCCTGCATTGCATGGACATCTACCGGGGCACTCCTTTGTAGTTTTCACCCTCAGCTCATCATCATATCTACATTGCTTCCAGTTTCCCACTTTAATTTTCTCCCCGTCTTCATGTACCACTTCCACGCATTTATATGGAATCTTCACTGAACCGTTACCATCCTCTACCCCAGTTCCCATTACACCATGGACTCAAACGGAGGTCTGTATAAGAGTATTCACTTCAAGATTCTTTTAGTAACACAGCCTGGGATTCTGAGATAAGCAGCAAATTTTTTTCATTTTCTTTTCATTGTTCATTTTGTTTTCATCTTTCCATTTTTCTTCCCCATGGTTATGTGTTCCGTAATTGTCGTCTATAAAGCTGCATTAATTTGTGTTATTTTATATGTAATTTAACGTTAGAATTAAATATTCTAAATTTGGTGCCAAGAACAGTTACGTGGATAATATTGTCAGCGACAAATTTTTATTGTAAATATATTGTTGAAAGCAATGAAAAATGTGTCCCGTAGCACATGGATCGGTGATGTGATTGCGCCATAATATTTTGTAGGCCTGAATGCACGAAGAAATGGGCAATTTTTCCCTCAGTTTTGCAGGTACTTCTTCTTCTGCGTTCATCCGGATTTTTTTTCTTCGGATGTGACTGCGTTGTGCCTGTTTACAGCAGAGCTGCGTTCTTGCGCCGTTAGGCCGACACATCCGACTTCTGCGGGCATTTGTTGACCGGGTTAACCTTCCCGGGGTTTTGCAGGTACTATCCTAGCCATTGCACCTGAATCAGACCATGCTTATGACAATATTAGCACAGTTTGCTGTCAACTTCGCTAATACACCAGCTAGATAGATTGATAAGATTATAGAATTATTACAGAACTGTTTGTTTTGGTCTTAGATGAATGTGTCTCCAAAGCCTTCATTGGACAGCAAGAGTGATACATACTTCACGGACTTTGACTTCTCGAGCACTGACAGTGTCACAGAAGCTACAGAGGTGTTCGCCATTCCAAATGCAGCGCTCATGTTTCACATATCTGCAGACGGGACTTTGACTGAGTCGGCTAAATATCAGACACTGCATGTGGTGACCTTTGACCATGGCTTCAAGAGGTTGTCTGATGGAGGATTCATTCCTCCAGCTTTCTTGCAGGTGATGTTTGTGTCCAGGATCTTGTCTTGATTGTTTCAGTGAGTGCAAAGCAAGAGTGATAAAGTACTCTTTGCCCACAATCAAGCCTTCATAGTTACTACAGAAGATGGAATACATAACATAGCATGGCAGGAAAAGATCACAAAATACATATTCATATTGGTAGGTCAGCATGGCTGAATGGATAAAAATGCATGTTCTTAAACATCCACTCTGGTGGTGCCAAGGTAAGGGGTTCAGCCCCTACACCGGACACTTGGACTAAAATGTTGACCTATTTTCCTTGACTTGGGGGTGTAAATTACTAAGTACTTCTGAAGTTGGAGTACATTCGCCTGATGGCGAGGGACACCGTTAATAGGGAAAGTGAATCCACACACGAAATTCAGTGCAACACTACTAGAAGTAGTGTATATGGACTACTCTTGAGTTCACAGCCAGCGAGCGTCCAAAATCAAATTCACATTGATAAAACAGAAGCTATGGCCCTCGTCAGAGATGAAACGGTAGTTACAGATCCTGTGTCAAATAACTGGGCCATTTTACAGGTCTTGGGACCAATTGCGAGGGGGGGGGGGGCGGACTACACGGTTAAAGAGCTCGCCCGTTTTTCTGGGGAGCCAGCTTATTTTTTTTTTTTTTTCCTGCAAATAGACACTAAAAATCAATTGAAAATTCAGGCACACGGTACAAATTTACAGTTGACACTGAGACCAGATGTCCAGAATGTTTATACCCTTGTGAGTGGGCATGTTGTGCTAGCTTCGTGAATGTAAACACCAATCAGCATGCGACAGGTTAGGTCAGCCTGTACTTGCCGAAGAAGACTGTAGTCATATACCAGCCAGCTCCAGGGAATAATCACACTGTGTCGAATATCAAGGTGAATGGTCATAGACTAAGTGTTGTGGACAAATTCACCTATCTTGGCAGCACTTTGTCACAAGCTGCCACAATTGATGATGAAGTGAATGCAAGAATCTCCAAGGCCAGCGCAGCCTTTGGCAGACTGTACAAGAATGTATGGGACAGAAATAGAATAAGCCTGCAAAGAAAGCTGAAAGTCTATAAAGCAGTTGTATTATCCACACTGATATATGCATGTGAAACATGGACTATTTATCAGTGACATGCTAGGAAATTAAACCACTTCCACACAGTCTGACTTAGGAAGCTATTGAAGATTAAATGGCAAGACAAGATCCCAGACACTGAAGTTCTAGAAAGAGCGTCCATGCCCAGTATCCACACAATGGAAAAATCAGATTCGCTGGGTGGTCACTTAACTCGTATGCCAGATCACAGGCTCCCTAAACAAATTATTTTACGGCGAGTTGTGCCGTGGTAAACGCTGCCAAGGCGGCCAGAGGAAACGCTTTAAAGACACTGTGAAAATCTCACTTAAAGTTTTTGGAATTCATCTTGACACATGGGAGACTGCTGCTAAAGACCGTAATTCGTGGCGTGCATCATTACATAAGGGTGCAGTCACTTGTGAAGCAACCAGGACTGCAAGAGCTGTGAAAAAAAAGGCTGGACAGAAAAACAACTGTAGAATGTCCTCCTCATGGAACGTCAAGCAATCTTTGCCCACATTGTCAAAGAACATTTTGAGCCAAAATAGGCCTTATCAGCCATCTTAGAACTCACGGCTCCATACTTTCAACCCCCACTGGATGAAATGAATGGTCATCATCATTCTTATTGGACAAACAACACACACTTGTCCTCACATTTCCTGATACTCTTTTAATCTGTGTCAACCTGGGAGCCCGGATCTATTTTTAACATTCCGTTTCTATGAGGATTCGAACACATAACCACCAGGCTGGCAGATTTGTGTGGCGGCCACTGCGCTACCAGCTCTTCCCAATAAATGCAATATGGCAAGATAAGTCGATGGTAGATGTCACCAGTATTGTGGAACAGATATGTGACAATTGATGCCAAAAACAATAGCGTGGGCAAACGCATTTGTCCGTTAACATGATGCTGTCAGTGTCAGACTACAGAAGAAAAAAACACTAGTTAAAGTAACATATATAGCATTTCTAAATGTAACCTAACTGAACAGGAGCAGAAACGATATCAGGCAGCGAATGAGGGCAGCACCAGTGTGAAACTATGATATCAGGCAGCGAATGAGGGCACCACCAGTGTGAAGCTATGATATCAGGAAGCAAATGAGGGCACCACCAGTGTGAAGCTATGATATCAGGCAGCGAATGAGGGCAGCACCAGTGTGAAACTATTATATCAGGAAGCAAATGAGGGCAGCACCAGTGTGAAACTATTATATCAGGCAGCGAATGAGGGCAGCACCAGTGTGAAACTATATCAGGAAGCAAATGAGGGCACCACCAGTGTGAAGCTATGATATCAGGCAGCTAATGAGGGCAGTACCAGTGTGAAACTATTATATCAGGAAGCAAATGAGGGCACCACCAGTGTGAAGCTATGATATCAGGCAGCGAATGAGGGCAGCACCAGTGTGAAACTATTATATCAGGAAGCAAATGAGGGCACCACCAGTGTGAAGCTATGATATCAGGCAGCGAATGAGGGCAGCACCAGTGTGAAACTATTATATCAAGAAGTAAATGAGGGCACCACCAGTGTGAAGCTATAATATCAGGCAGTGAATGAGGGCAGCACCAGTGTGAAACTATTATATCAGGTGTCGCGTAACGTATGCTACTAGGATGGAATTTGGATCAAAGTAGATACTAAATAGACTTCTACGAATAGAGAATCTAACCACTGCTGAAGAAGCGATCAAATGGCTCGCAATTCTAGAAGAATGATTATCAAAAGTCCCAGAATGGATCACTACTTCTAAACAGTGCCAGGCGGAAAGTTATGACGACGAACTGTGCTAACAAACGAAGACAGTATGTCAAGTGATTCCTGCTAACGTGCCTGGATGAAAAAAATGAGCCCCCACTGCCTAATGTATTCTCACACAACAGGAGATAAGACAGAATGATACGTATAGATGTAGTCCTTTCACTCGTCACACAATCTGATGATGCTAATTCTATAATGACAGACGCAGTTGTTAAAAGTACAAATATAACATAACGTTTAATCCTAAAGAACACTACGTGAGCCCCACTGGGAACTCACTGACACATAAGAGATACGCAGATCCCTGACATCTTGACCAGATAATGTTCAGCTAGATGATATAATCATAGACACTTAGCCAATAGCGGACAAATTAGGATTGCTGTGCAGTGGCAAACGGGTGGGTAGCCACTCATCTGATAATTCTTAGCCTCCTGGATGGTAAGCTGGCAGTGCTGACTGGATCGTGGTATGGACTCCACTCTCTGCTGCATCAAGTGAGTGGTTCGTAGCTCAATCACCGGTCGTGACTACGGCTACAGATGATCAGGGTGCAGGCTCTGTGAATGACAGTGAGAAGGAGTGAATAATCCTTCAAGACAGCCTTGTAAATTCTTTTGGCCATGTCCTGCATGGCATCTTGTCTCATAAATTTTCATAGCATGTATTATTTAAATTTACAGGTTGATTCCTTATCTGAAATCTACAACAGCACAATGATCTCATGGAAACAGCATACAAATGATATCCTATTCTCTCTGCTGACCTTTAGATCAAACATGTACAATCACAATGCTCTACTTCAAAGACCACATTCCAAATATATATTCTAAGTCATGATTACTCATGGAAACATGAACCACAATTCACATAATGACTTAACAGTACATATAGGATGACTTCAATGGACTGAAACTCAGACGCCACAACTCCGACATCACATATACATTAACAAACCATTACATCGATGAAACACCACACATCATTTTTCAAGTATGGAAACACACAAACTACACTCCACACGATGAATTAACATCACATATTGATGAATTCCATAGAATGAAATGAAATCACACACAACAACTATAACTTCACGATGTACACGAGTGAACCATTAAAATCAATGAAACACCCCAAGTTCACTTAAAGAGTTATGAGTTGTACTACTAGCAAGTCTTCCTTATATTAATTAAAACATAATTAATTATCTAGAAGATTTCTTAGCTAGATTTAAGATTATTTTCACTATACACAAGAACAATATTAGGGTTGGAGAATTCCCCCAAGGTTTGAACTTTGTTAAGTGGGCCATCTTGGACCACATGGTAGTAATCTGACTATGGGCAAGATAGAGATTAATAAAGAATAATTGATGGTAACTTATTCACTCTCTGAACTAATTCCTTCAACTAATAAGTATATTATCTAGAGAAATCCGCTAGTTCCGAAGTTTAAGCACATAATTAAATTATCTTAACTCTAATCGTCTACTGACTAACTCAGGTGTCCTTCCGCAGGCAGATACCTAATTTCGAGAATCACGTAATGTAATTTATCCATGTTTTTAATGCCACATGTGACGAGCTTTTCGTTTTACCCTTGTCGGCAAGCCACATGGCACAAACATGGTCCTAATTCTAATATTAGTTAACTAACACTAGTTTTAATTAATAGTATCTATTATCGATCGGCATGGCCGGTAGATTTTGCCGGCATTTTGACACACAGAAAATTGTTTAACAAAATTATTATTAACTCACCCTGCAACTAGATTTTGACTGGCCTATCGGGAGTGGAGACTATCATTGGCTTTTCTATGTTTTAGAGGGTTTTTCGGCTTAACAAGAGCCAGCAATAAAATATGTTTAAACACAGACAGGTGTTCAATTTTAGCCAATTGACGTGATAGCTCCTGCTCCTTCCAGGTTGCTAGAAAAAATGGCAGATCTTAGGGTGCTACCGGAAGTTAACTTCTCATCCAGGAGAGTTCCCTTCCTGTGGCCAAATTATTTTTCATAGCCAAACCTGAATATAAATTCAGCCTGACTTGATTTCTTGGCTTGTAAACGAACTCTACCCTACATCTACTTCTAACTATATGAAGAAATAGTATTTAACTCTCTCTCTATAGTTTTATGTATATAAATACACTAACCAAAGACGATTTTATCTAATATTTGAAAATATAGATAAAAATAAAAATTACTACAGGATACATAGAGGGGTTTACTGAGGGCTATCTCCATCTAGTAACAAAACGATCTGAGAGGTGGGCCAACCTGTCACAAATGCCCATCGTTCAAAAAAAGTTGGAGAAGCAACTTTTTCTCCAGCCCGAACTCTCATATAGTTTTGTCAGCCCTTACTCTGACGTTTATGGGTCATTTGGACAGGTCCCCCTCTTCATCAATAGCACAATGTCTATTCACAATTCTCAGACTCTTCGTTTCTACGACACCTTCTAAGAAACCTCCTCGCTTGATGTCGCTTCCAAGGAAATCTTCTCTGGAAACTTTGCTTTCGTTGGTCGGGGTGTCCTTCGTCTGTCACTGATAAAGGTCCTACAATTCCAACATCTCTCCTTCGACCCAATTGGTCTTGATCCCTATACTTCATGCGCGTCGTCCTTACTTTCCCTTTAGACGTCTCTAAGTTGGGATCGTGTTCAGCCGCGTCATCTTCCTCCCATCTGTCGGGGTTGTCTTCCCATCTGGATTGATCCCCTTTGGATCCATTATCAACCACTGCCAGAGTCATAATATGAACTGGTGGGTTCGTGTTGTTCTCAAAATGTCTTTTGAGTAAATTCACGTGGAAGACTGTAGTTTTCCCGCGAATAGAAACAGAGTACTTGTTGCTGGACACCTTCTCTTTAATGATGAATGGTCCTTGCCAAGCAATTTCTAACTTATTATCCCCTTTGGTTAATAAGACTAGCACTTTATCTCCTACCTCTAGAGACTGGTTTCTAATAGGTTTATTATAGAAGGAAGCCTGTTGTTTTCTGGCACGACGGAGAGTGGAGTTAGCTAATTTCCATCCCGTGTGCAGTTTCTGTTTCAGTTCCTCTACATACTGTGAAGACTTGACGACACTCTCATCTGTTCCTTCATCAGTCCAGGTTCTCAAAAGAGCCTCCAGCGGTCCTTTAATTGGTCGTCCGAACAATAGTGTAGCAGGTGGAAGACCGGTGGCGACATGTGGTACTTCTCGATAGGCAAACATTGCTGCTGATAAGTACGTGTCCCAACTATCTGGTTTCTCCTGGACTAAATTGTTCATGATCGATTTGAGAGTCCCCGTATATTTGACCACAAGTCGCTTATTCTCTGTGAGACTAAAACCTGTGGTGATATGGTGCCTCCTGAAGATGTCAGAGATTTCTCCCCTTAACTTCTCATTCAATAATGACCCACTATCACTTACAATAAGAATAGGGAATCCTACTCTGGTAAATATTTCTAGGAGAGCCTCTGCTACCCTAGTTGCATTGATGGAGGGCAGTACAGTAGCTTCAGCCCACATTGTACCTGTATCTACTACAGTTAAAATATAAGTATTTTTCTTCTTAGAAGTGGGCAGTGGACCAATAATGTCTATAGCTACTCGCTCAAAAGGAATGTTCAAAACTAACCCTTCCCCTATGGAAACAGGAGTAGACCACTGCTTGGGGGAGCCATGTTGACACTCCGGACAAGACTGGACGTATCTTCGTATGTCAGCAGTCATTCCCGGCCAAAAATAATGACAAGAAATACGCTGGGTAGTAACTCCTACAGTCATATGTCCACTGAAGGATATGGTATGTCCCATATGCAATATCTGATTACGATATTGTTTCGGCACGACAAGTTGCCCGTGTTCGGTACCCATAGTTCCTGCCCTATGGTACAACAACTTGTCCTTTAAATAGAAATTTCCAGCTGCTGGAGGATTTCTACCGTTTGGCAGTTTGCCAAAACAAGATACTAAAGTCGGACATTCATTTTGTGCAGCCCTAATCTCCTGAGGTAGAGGGTTGATTGAGAGTATAGGTTCATGTGACTGTGCAACCTGACTCCGGGTCTCCACTGCTGCCATTATCATTGGTGATGAGGGTTCTCCTAAATATACATACTTACGACCAAGCATGAAAGGATATACCGGATCATCGATCACTGCAGCTGAAATGAGTCCAGTGACATACTTAGATGTCACATGTACTTTGGCTATCTTAGCTATTATAGTTGGAGAGCTCCTGGTAGCCCCTTTAACTACAACTGTTTGTTTTGTTAACTGTGATGGTTTCACTAACTGCTTAGCTATTATTGCATCACACTGGAGTCCACTGTCATAGAGACATAGTACTGGACTACCGTTAACCAGAATAGTTTCAACTGTGGGTGGCCTAGTTCCATTACTTGAACATATGTTCTGTTGGGTACTTGCCCCCGTAATCATACACGCAGCATACTGGGTAGGGGGATTATTTCTGCACACGCTCGTGTGGTGATCATTACTTTTGCAGTTCTTGCAGTAAGGTTTACCCCATCCACTATTGTTCGCTGGTGGTTTTTGTTTTTGGAAACCAGGATTTTGGTGCGGACCCCCAGTGTGCCCTCTGGTGTCTTTACCATAAGAGTTGTTCTGCTGAAAACCCTTATTCTGTGTTGCAGGAGTATTTTGAGCAGTAGAAGAATTACAAGATTTAGTGGTAGCTACTTCGCCATGGGCAGTTAAATATCGTTCGGCTAGGGAGATAACCTCCTCTAGCCGAGCACCACCATTCTCTGCAATAAAGGTTTGTAACTGTTTTGGAAGAACATCTTTAAATTGCTCAACAAGTATTAGTTCCGCCAGCCCGTCATAAGTAGCATCCAAATCACTCAGTTCTACCCACTTGTTAAAATAAGTGTGTAACCGTGAGGCGAACTGAGGAAATGATTCTCCTTGTGACCGTTTGGCTGTACGGAACTTCAACCTGTAGGCACTAGAAGTTAACTGAAAGCGTTTCAAGAGAGCATTTTTGAGTGTGACAAAGTCCTTCTCAAGACCTGGAGGGAGTTTTGCAAACACGTCATACGCTGGACCGCGAAGTGCTTGGGAGAGTTTAATATTAAATTTATCCTTAGGCAGATTGTAGGCTTCACACATTAACACAAATTTGTCAAGATATTCATCCATCTGATCCTCCTTCGGGTCGAAGTGGGCCAGTGGAAAACTCATTGATCCTGGAGTAATATGTGGTCCTGAGGAAATGTCTTGGCTGTCAGTTGGAGAGCTGGCACTGCTAAATCTGGAGGCATCAGGATTTTGTAGTTCTAATCTCCTCAGTTCTAACTCGTGCTGTCTTAACTGCTCAGCTAATTTCAACTCCTTGTCCAGTTCTGCTTGCTTCAACTGGTTGTCCAATTCAGCCTGTTTCAACTGGTTGTCCAATTCAGCCTGTTTCAACTGGTTGTCCAATTCAGCCTGTTTCAACTGGTTGTCCAATTCAGCTTGTCGCATCTTCTGTCTGGATTCAATTTCCGCCATCTGGATTTTTAATTTAATTCTTTCCTCTCGTTCGTCCTTCTCTTTGATGATGTCCCTTTGTTCTCGGCGCCATGTTCTTCCTTCTTCTATTACATATTTTTCCAACTCTGCACCCTCATAACCTAACAATGTTCCTTGTTCTCGCAGTTCCTCCTTAGTAGGTGGCTTTTCAGAAGACATGTTAGTTATGTAATAATATGATATCTGTTGATACACCTGGATAACTCACTCACTTAATCAAGAATGTGTTTGTCGCAAAGATTCACAAATATCTTCAATAACAAGCATAAAAAATGTTACACATTGACACAACACTTACCCGTTTGCCAGCAATTCACCTTTGCCCTAACTTATGTTATCCTATATTATAAGTATGTATATATTAACTAGTATGATTAGTAGCTATCTCTATTTAGTGACTGAAAGTTAGAACTATCTATGAAGTTGGATACTCGACTGAACCCAACAATCTATAGGATTGTCATCCCGGACGAGCCCCCAGTGTCGCGTAACGTATGCTACTAGGATGGAATTTGGATCAAAGTAGATACTAAATAGACTTCTACGAATAGAGAATCTAACCACTGCTGAAGAAGCGATCAAATGGCTCGCAATTCTAGAAGAATGATTATCAAAAGTCCCAGAATGGATCACTACTTCTAAACAGTGCCAGGCGGAAAGTTATGACGACGAACTGTGCTAACAAACGAAGACAGTATGTCAAGTGATTCCTGCTAACGTGCCTGGATGAAAAAAATGAGCCCCCACTGCCTAATGTATTCTCACACAACAGGAGATAAGACAGAATGATACGTATAGATGTAGTCCTTTCACTCGTCACACAATCTGATGATGCTAATTCTATAATGACAGACGCAGTTGTTAAAAGTACAAATATAACATAACGTTTAATCCTAAAGAACACTACGTGAGCCCCACTGGGAACTCACTGACACATAAGAGATACGCAGATCCCTGACATCTTGACCAGATAATGTTCAGCTAGATGATATAATCATAGACACTTAGCCAATAGCGGACAAATTAGGATTGCTGTGCAGTGGCAAACGGGTGGGTAGCCACTCATCTGATAATTCTTAGCCTCCTGGATGGTAAGCTGGCAGTGCTGACTGGATCGTGGTATGGACTCCACTCTCTGCTGCATCAAGTGAGTGGTTCGTAGCTCAATCACCGGTCGTGACTACGGCTACAGATGATCAGGGTGCAGGCTCTGTGAATGACAGTGAGAAGGAGTGAATAATCCTTCAAGACAGCCTTGTAAATTCTTTTGGCCATGTCCTGCATGGCATCTTGTCTCATAAATTTTCATAGCATGTATTATTTAAATTTACAGGTTGATTCCTTATCTGAAATCTACAACAGCACAATGATCTCATGGAAACAGCATACAAATGATATCCTATTCTCTCTGCTGACATTTAGATCAAACATGTACAATCACAATGCTCTACTTCAAAGACCACATTCCAAATATATATTCTAAGTCATGATTACTCATGGAAACATGAACCACAATTCACATAATGACTTAACAGTACATATAGGATGACTTCAATGGACTGAAACTCAGACGCCACAACTCCGACATCACATATACATTAACAAACCATTACATCGATGAAACACCACACATCATTTTTCAAGTATGGAAACACACAAACTACACTCCACACGATGAATTAACATCACATATTGATGAATTCCATAGAATGAAATGAAATCACACACAACAACTATAACTTCACGATGTACACGAGTGAACCATTAAAATCAATGAAACACCCCAAGTTCACTTAAAGAGTTATGAGTTGTACTACTAGCAAGTCTTCCTTATATTAATTAAAACATAATTAATTATCTAGAAGATTTCTTAGCTAGATTTAAGATTATTTTCACTATACACAAGAACAATATTAGGGTTGGAGAATTCCCCCAAGGTTTGAACTTTGTTAAGTGGGCCATCTTGGACCACATGGTAGTAATCTGACTATGGGCAAGATAGAGATTAATAAAGAATAATTGATGGTAACTTATTCACTCTCTGAACTAATTCCTTCAACTAATAAGTATATTATCTAGAGAAATCCGCTAGTTCCGAAGTTTAAGCACATAATTAAATTATCTTAACTCTAATCGTCTACTGACTAACTCAGGTGTCCTTCCGCAGGCAGATACCTAATTTCGAGAATCACGTAATGTAATTTATCCATGTTTTTAATGCCACATGTGACGAGCTTTTCGTTTTACCCTTGTCGGCAAGCCACATGGCACAAACATGGTCCTAATTCTAATATTAGTTAACTAACACTAGTTTTAATTAATAGTATCTATTATCGATCGGCATGGCCGGTAGATTTTGCCGGCATTTTGACACACAGAAAATTGTTTAACAAAATTATTATTAACTCACCCTGCAACTAGATTTTGACTGGCCTATCGGGAGTGGAGACTATCATTGGCTTTTCTATGTTTTAGAGGGTTTTTCGGCTTAACAAGAGCCAGCAATAAAATATGTTTAAACACAGACAGGTGTTCAATTTTAGCCAATTGACGTGATAGCTCCTGCTCCTTCCAGGTTGCTAGAAAAAATGGCAGATCTTAGGGTGCTACCGGAAGTTAACTTCTCATCCAGGAGAGTTCCCTTCCTGTGGCCAAATTATTTTTCATAGCCAAACCTGAATATAAATTCAGCCTGACTTGATTTCTTGGCTTGTAAACGAACTCTACCCTACATCTACTTCTAACTATATGAAGAAATAGTATTTAACTCTCTCTCTATAGTTTTATGTATATAAATACACTAACCAAAGACGATTTTATCTAATATTTGAAAATATAGATAAAAATAAAAATTACTACAGGATACATAGAGGGGTTTACTGAGGGCTATCTCCATCTAGTAACAAAACGATCTGAGAGGTGGGCCAACCTGTCACATCAGGAAGCAAATGAGGGCACCACCAGTGTGAAGCTATGATATCAGGCAGCGAATGAGGGCAGCACCAGTGTTAAACTATATCAGGAAGCAAATGAGGGCACCACCAGTGTGAAGCTATGATATCAGGCAGCGAATGAGGGCAGCACCAGTGTGAAACTATTATATCAGGAAGCAAATGAGGGCAGCACCAGTGTGAAACTTTGATATCAGGAAGCAAATGAGGGCACCACCAATGTGAAACTTTGATATCAGGCAGCGAATGAGGGCAGCACCAGTGTGAAAGTATGATATCAGGAAGCAAATGAGAGCAGCACCAGTGTGAAACTATGATATCAGGAAGTGCATTAGGGCAGCACCAGTGTGAAACTATGATATCAGGAAGCAAATGAGGGCAGCACCAGTGTGAAACTTTGATATCAGGCAGCGAATGAGGGCAGCACCAGTGTGAAAATATGATATCAGGAAGCAAATGAGAGCAGCGCCAGTGTGAAACTATGATATCAGGCAGCGAATGAGGGCAGCACCAGTGTGAAACTATGATATCAGGAAGTGCATTAGGGCAGCACCAGTGTGAAACTATGATATCAAGAAGCGAATGAGAGCAGCACCAGTGTGAAACTATGATATCAGGAAGTGCATTAGGGCAGCACCAGTGTAAAACTATGATATCAGGAAGCGAATGAGAGCAGCACCAGTGTGAAACTATGATATCAGGAAGCAAATGAGAGCAGCGCCAGTGTGAAACTATGATATCAGGCAGCGAATGAGGGCAGCACCAGTGTGAAACTATGATATCAGGAAGTGCATTAGGGCAGCACCAGTGTGAAACTATGATATCAGGAAGTGCATTAGGGCAGCACCAGTGTGAAACTATGATATCAGGAAGCGAATGAGAGCAGCACCAGTGTGAAACTATGATATCAGGAAGTGCATTATGGCAGCACCAGTGTAAAACTATGATATCAGGAAGCGAATGAGAGTAGCACCAGTGTGAAACTATGATATCAGGAAGTGTATTAGGGCAGCACCAGTGTGAAACTATGATATCAGGAAGCGAATGAGAGCAGCACCAGTGTGAAACTATGATATCAGGAAGTGCATTAGGGCAGCACCAGTGTGAAACTATGATATCAGAGGGTGCATTAGGGCAGCACCAGTGTGAAACTATGATATCAGGAAGTGCATTAGGGCAGCACCAGTGTGAAACTATGATATCAGGAAGCAAATGAGAGCAGCATCAGTGTGAAACTATGATATCAGGAAGTGCATTAGGGCAGCACCAGTGTGAAACTAGGATATCAGGAAGTGCATTAGGGCAGCACCAGTGTGAAACTATGATATCAGGAAATGCATTAGGGCAGCACCAGTGTGAAACTATGATATCAGGAAGTGCATTAGGGCAGCACCAGTGTGAAACTATGATATCAGGAAGCCAATGAGAGCAGCACCAGTGTGAAACTATGATATCAGGAAGTGCATTAGGGCAGCACCAGTGTGAAACTATGATATCAGGCAGCGAATGAGGGCAGCACCAGAGTGAAACTATTATATCAAGAAGCAAATGAGGGCACCACCAGTGTGAAGCTATGATATCAGGCAGTGAATGAGGGCAGCACCAGTGTTAAACTATATTAGGAAGCAAATGAGGGCACCACCAGTGTGAAGCTATGATATCAGGCAGCGAATGAGGGCAGCACCAGTGTGAAACTATTATATCAAGAAGCAAATGAGGGCACCACCAGTGTGAAGCTATGATATCAGGCAGTGAATGAGGGCAGCACCAGTGTGAAACTATTATATCAGGAAGCAAATGAGGGCACCACCAGTGTGAAGCTATGATATCAGGCAGCGAATGAGGGCAGCACCAGTGTTAAACTATATCAGGAAGCAAATGAGGGCACCACCAGTGTGAAGCTATGATATCAGGCAGCGAATGAGGGCAGCACCAGTGTGAAACTATTATATCAGGAAGCAAATGAGGGCAGCACCAGTGTGAAACTTTGATATCAGGAAGCAAATGAGGGCACCACCAATGTGAAACTTTGATATCAGGCAGCGAATGAGGGCAGCACCAGTGTGAAAGTATGATATCAGTAAGCAAATGAGAGCAGCACCAGTGTGAAACTATGATATCAGGAAGTGCATTAGGGCAGCACCAGTGTGAAACTATGATATCAGGAAGCAAATGAGGGCAGCACCAGTGTGAAACTTTGATATCAGGCAGCGAATGAGGGCAGCACCAGTGTGAAACTATAATATCAGGAAGCAAATGAGAGCAGCGCCAGTGTGAAACTATGATATCAGGCAGCGAATTAGGGCAGCACCAGTGTGAAACTATGATATCAGGAAGTGCATTAGGGCAGCACCAGTGTGAAACTATGATATCAGGAAGTGCATTAGGGCAGCACCAGTGTGAAACTATGATATCAAGAAGCGAATGAGAGCAGCACCAGTGTGAAACTATGATATCAGGAAGTGCATTAGGGCAGCACCAGTGTAAAACTATGATATCAGGAAGCGAATGAGAGCAGCACCAGTGTGAAACTATGATATCAGGAAGCAAATGAGAGCAGCGCCAGTGTGAAACTATGATATCAGGCAGCGAATGAGGGCAGCACCAGTGTGAAACTATGATATCAGGAAGTGCATTAGGGCAGCACCAGTGTGAAACTATGATATCAGGAAGTGCATTAGGGCAGCACCAGTGTGAAACTATGATATCAGGAAGCGAATGAGAGCAGCACCAGTGTGAAACTATGATATCAGGAAGTGCATTATGGCAGCACCAGTGTAAAACTATGATATCAGGAAGCGAATGAGAGTAGCACCAGTGTGAAACTATGATATCAGGAAGTGCATTAGGGCAGCACCAGTGTGAAACTATGATATCAGGAAGCGAATGAGAGCAGCACCAGTGTGAAACTATGATATCAGGAAGTGCATTAGGGCAGCACCAGTGTGAAACTATGATATCAGAGGGTGCATTAGGGCAGCACCAGTGTGAAACTATGATATCAGGAAGTGCATTAGGGCAGCACCAGTGTGAAACTATGATATCAGGAAGCAAATGAGAGCAGCATCAGTGTGAAACTATGATATCAGGAAGTGCATTAGGGCAGCACCAGTGTGAAACTAGGATATCAGGAAGTGCATTAGGGCAGCATCAGTGTGAAACTATGATATCAGGAAATGCATTAGGGCAGCACCAGTGTGAAACTATGATATCAGGAAGTGCATTAGGGCAGCACCAGTGTGAAACTATGATATCAGGCAGCGAATGAGGGCAGCACCAGAGTGAAACTATTATATCAAGAAGCAAATGAGGGCACCACCAGTGTGAAGCTATGATATCAGGCAGTGAATGAGGGCAGCACCAGTGTGAAACTATTATATCAGGAAGCAAATGAGGGCACCACCAGTGTGAAGCTATGATATCAGGCAGCGAATGAGGGCAGCACCAGTGTTAAACTATATCAGGAAGCAAATGAGGGCACCACCAGTGTGAAGCTATGATATCAGGCAGCGAATGAGGGCAGCACCAGTGTGAAACTATTATATCAGGAAGCAAATGAGGGCAGCACCAGTGTGAAACTTTGATATCAGGAAGCGAATGAGGGCAGCACCAGTGTGAAACTTTGATATCAGGCAGCGAATGAGGGCACCACCAGTGTGAAGCTATATCAGGCAGCGAATGAGGGCACCACCAGTGTGAAACTGATATCAGGAAGAAAATGAGGGCACCACCAGTGTGAAGCTATGATATCAGGCAGCGAATGAGGGCAGCATCAGTGTGAAACTATGATATCAGGCAGCGAATGAGGGCAGCACCAGTGTGAAACTATGATATCAGGAAGCAAATGAGAGCAGCGCCAGTGTGAAACTATGATATCAGGAAGCAAATGAGAGCAGCACCAGTGTGAAACTATGATATCAGGAAGCAAATGAGGGCAGCACCAGTGTGAAACTGATATCAGGAAGCAAATGAGGGCAGTACCAATGTGAAACTATGATATCAGGAAGCAAATGAGGGCAGCACCAGTGTGAAACTATGATATCAGGAAGCGAATGAGGGCAGCACCAGTGTGAAACTGATATCAGGAAGCGAATGAGGGCAGCACCAGTGTGAAACTATGATATCAGGCAGCGAATGAGAGCAGCACCAGTGTGAAACTATGATATCAGGAAGCGAATGAGGGCAGCACCAGAGTGAAACTGATATCAGGAAACGAATGAATGGCAGCACAAGTGTGAAACTATGATATCAGGAAGCGAATGAATGGCAGCACAAGTGTGAAACTTTGATATCAGGCAGCGAATGAGGGCACCACCATTGTGAAGCTATGATATCAGGCAGCGAATGAGGGCAGCACCAGTGTGAAACTGATATCAGTGTCAGAAGTCGGGGTGCCCCACCGGCTAGATGAAAGTATTTTTCACTGGCGAGCAACCCCAAATAGTCAGAAACTGACTAGGGACAAAAACTATATGGCTGAACTATAGATTAAGCCCTGAATATCCAACGTACAGCTCCAAGTGGCTCGTTACAAAATGAAATGAACTGTGCTGAATATTCGCCAAGGAATGGGAAAGAGAAGGTTAGCTAAGATAGATGTTTAAGTCTAAATATATGAGTATAGACGACTATCTCAGTACAGGTTTTTCTCCCTGACTGCTCCCTTCCTTGGTGTCTAAGTGAACCCCCACCAATGTACACAACAACACATATGCACAATTGGAATTAAAATATAACGAGAGAACTATGAGTTACAAGACTACAACATTTATTTACTAATCATATTACACATGTAAGGTTTTTCCAGACGATGATGGATGCGTATGAGTTTCTGTACTACAGTAATCATGAAGGTGAAATGATTAATATACAATACGTAACTCTGAATCCTGTCTGGATCAGTGAGAGATCAGCAACTATCCAGTGGAAACAAAAAAAGAAACAGCTTGCCGGTATTCTGACTCATGCCAGTCCTAGCTCTACCTAGTCTTTACTCGTACTTGAGATCTGTAACATAGGTGCTCCTTGTGAGAGCTTGAAAGAAAGTCGAGAATGTGTTATATCTAATTCTACATCAGCGCAATCCTAATTAAAACATATCATAACACAAACATATACAATGACCAGTCTGGCCAAGTTTATCTTCCAGCTCTACTGTGTTCACCATCCTCCTTCTCCCTACTGTCTTTAGTCTGGGACGGGCTTTTCAATTGTCTCACACGCCTGTAATGATTACATTTCTGCCGCTCCATGTCCATGTCGCTAATACAGAAATTCTGTGTCGTACAGCCGCTCCGTCCAAAGTCGGTTTAGCAGCTCACAGGATCGGTAATGGTATTATAATAATGCCGGGTCATCCGGGCTTACAAGCCGTGACCAGTATCTGTGCCAGACTTCCGTGAACTACCCTCCACCATACGATGAAAAGGTTTAGCACCATATACCCTATAACAATTGTGGGTAATGTCTGTACCATTACACCTCTGCTTCCCACACAATTGTTGGCCAATGTGCCAATGCGCAGACAATAGCATAACACTTCATATTGGTAGGTTTGCATATGACAAATCAATATATCAAACATCCAATACACATAAACATATTGATTAAACTAGACATATTATGATACTTTAACATCATAGCACAATGCACTAGTTAGTTTGTATGTATACGAAATGAGACGTATATACACAAAAAGAATATGTACGAAGCATATTCCTAGCATCGTATATTCATATGAAATTACACATACATACATCCAACATATCCGTAAACATTATATTACTTCAAGATAGACATATAATGATACTTTACATAATAGCATCAGGCATTATTAATGAGTACTAATATTGTATAGCTACAAAATGAGATATACAACAAGTCTAATTGAAGTGACCACACAGACCAGCCATATTTGCTGATCTGCCCGGTTTAATCACCACTTAGTTACTGCTGTTGTAAGAATTAAATAAATAGTCAGTTGACTATATTCTGTACAACAAATGCACACACCAAAAAGAGACTCGTCTAGTTTACAAAGAAATGACAAGCATCTACCAAGACACCTAAAAGTATACTTAGACAATGATATGCCTTTCACAAGTTTCTACTTCTCAGAAGAGTAATACATGAAGCACAATGATATTGAACACAGAACTTAGAAAGAACACTCAAGTAACATGACAATGATAGTTCTTGAAAATAACCTAGGTCAGATATAGACTGAAAGTTCATATGTCTAAAAGACTGTTGCATAGTTACTAAGAAATCCTTCCTAGAAACCAACATAATAATCATACATATGACTACAAACATTGAGCTGGCTGTCTCACCTGTTCAGAAGTAAAACATTTTCTGACATGAAACAGGCTAGGGACCCTTATTTAAGCTGAGCCCAGCAGACCGTATTATTTCTTTGGCATTCCCGTTATAAATTCTTCTTATCTCCCCCTGACGGTAATTGCAATCCTAACTGCAACCTGGCCATCACACCTGCGGGTCTGACAATTATTAGCCCCTTGAGTCTTATCAGTGATTTCACACCTTTCTACAGGTAATTGCCTTTATTCACCCAATGGCCAAGTTCATTGTTGATTCAGCCAGGGTCTACCTGGGCAAGAAGGTGCCAATGTGTCTGTGTGGTGTCATAGCCCGTCTGGGTCAGCAGTTTTCCAAGGTGTAGACTAATTTAAATTATCTAGTTGTGTCCGTCTCAAGTAGCCCATTTTACTTGCCATCTGCAAGCTTACGTCATGGCTAGAGGCTTTTTGTGAATAATCTTACCTCACGACTAGATAGCCGTGGAGTAGCGTGATTAATTCATTCTTTCTCAATTTGGCCTCTCAAATTTAGAGACCGAGAAAAATATTCTGGGATGTTAAGGCGGCATTCCACGACAATCAGGAAGAAAATGAGGGCACCACCAGTGTGAAGCTATGATATCAAGAAGCAAATGAGGGCAGCACAACTGTGAAACTATGATATCAGGCAGCGAATGAGGGCAGCACCAGTGTGAAACTATGATATCAGGCAGCGAATGAGGGCAGCACCAGTCTGAAACTATGATATCAGGAAGTGCATTAGGGCAGCACCAGTGTGAAACTATGATATCAGGAAGCGAATGAGGACAGCACCATTGTGAAACTTTGATATCAGGCAGCGAATGAGGGCACCACCAGTGTGAAGCTATGATATCAGGCAGCAAATGAGGGCAGCACCAGTGTGAAACTGATATCAGGAAGAAAATGAGGGCACCACCAGTGTGAAGCTATGATATCAAGAAGCAAATGAGGGCAGCACCAGTGTGAAACTATGATATCAGGCAGCGAATGAGTGCAGCACCAGTGTGAAACTGATATCAGGAAGCGAATGAGGGCAGCACCAGTGTGAAACTATGATATCACGAAAGCGAATGAGGGCAGCACCAGTGTGAAACTGATATCAGGAAGCGAATGAGGGCAGCACCAGTGTGAAACTATGATATCAGGAAGCGAATGAGGGCAGCACCAGTGTGAAACTTTGATATCAGGCAGCGAATGAGGGCACCACCAGTGTGAAGCTGATATCAGGAAGAAAATGAGGGCACCACCAGTGTGAAGCTATGATATCAAGAAGCAAATGAGGGCAGCACCAGTGTGAAACTATGATATCAGGCAGCGAATGAGGGCAGCACCAGTGTGAAACTATGATATCAGGAAGCAAATGAGAACAGCACCAGTGTGAAACTATGATATCAGGAAGCAAATGAGGGCAGCACCAGTCTGAAACTATGATATCAGGAAGCAAATGAGGGCAGCACCAGTGTGAAACTGATATCAGGAAGCAAATGAGGGCAGCACCAGTGTGAAACTATGATATCAGGAAGCGAATGAGGGCAGCACCAGTGTGAAACTTTGATATCAGGCAGCGAATGAGGGCACCACCAGTGTGAAGCTATGATATCAGGAAGTGAATGAGGGCAGCACCAGTGTGAAACTATGATATCAGGCAGCGAATGAGGGCAGCACCAGTGTGAAACTATGATATCAGGCAGCGAATGAGGGCAGCACCAGTGTGAAACTATGATATCAGGAAGCAAATGAGGGCAGCACCAGTGTGAAAGCATGATTTTTAAAAAAGGCACTTAAAAATCGACAGTGTCGACTTCATTGCACCAGGTGTTATCCCTTATGGCTCGGTCTCTTTCCACAGCGCGGAAATCGTTGCACAAAGCATGAACTCCGTAGCTCTAGCGACGACCCACAGGAGTCTCCGAAAAATGTCACTCGTGATCCGAAGGAAATTGCCCGGAATAAAACCCACAATCTTCGGAGCCCGAGTCAACCGGCTTGATCACTTCGCCACGGAGACTCCCAGTGTCCAGCATGATATCAGGAAGCAAATGAGGGCATTGCCAGTGTGAAACTATGATATCAGGAAGCAAATGAGTGCAGCACCAGTGTGAAACTATGATACCAGGAAGCAAATGGGTGCAGTACCAGTGTGAAACTATGATATCAGGCAGCGAATGAGGGCAGCACCAGTGTGAAACTATGATATCAGGCAGCGAATGAGGGCAGCACCCGTGTGAAACTATGATATCAGGAAGCAAATGAGAGCAGCACCAGTGTGAAACTATGATATCAGGAAGCAAATGAGGGCAGCACCAGTCTGAAACTATGATATCAGGAAGCAAATGAGGGCAGCACCAGTGTGAAACTGATATCAGGAAGCAAGTGAGGGCAGCACCAGTGTGAAACTATGATATCAGGAAGCGAATGAGGGCAGCACCAGTGTGAAACTTTGATATCAGGCAGCGAATTAGGGCACCACCAGTGTGAAGCTATGATATCAGGAAGTGAATGAGGGCAGCACCAGTCTGAAACTATGATATCAGGCAGCGAATGAGGGCAGCACCAGTGTGAAACTATGATATCAGGCAGCGAATGAGGGCAGCACCAGTGTGAAACTATGATATCAGGAAGCAAACGAGGGCAGCACCAGTGTGAAAGCATGATTTTTAAAAAAGGCACTTAAAAATCGACAGCGTCGACTTCATTGCACCAGGTGTTATCCCTTATGGCTCGGTCTCTTTCCACAGCGCGGAAATCGTTGCACAAAGCATGAACTCCGTAGCTCTAGCGACGACCCACAGGAGTCTCCGAAAAATGTCACTCGTGATCCGAAGGAAATTGCCCGGAATAAAACCCACAATCTTCGGAGCCCGAGTCAACCGGCTTGATCACTTCGCCACGGAGACTCCCAGTGTCCAGCATGATATCAATAAGCAAATGAGGGCATTGCCAGTGTGAAACTATGATATCAGGAAGCAAATGAGTGCAGCACCTGTGTGAAACTATGATACCAGGAAGCAAATGGGTGCAGTACCAGTGTGAAACTATGATATCAGGAAGCGAATGAGGGCAGCACCAGTGTGAAACTATGAAAAACGCAGCATGGGAGCCATGGTCATGTACTGACTAGACGCTTTCCTACTAGCCCAGTGGTCATGAGTTTGATTCCACATTGAGGTGTATTATTCTTTACAAATGGACCTAGGTTCCCAGGTCGACCCAGCTTAAAATTGATATTATGAAGTGTTTTGGACATTAAAAGGCAGCCGGCATGATACGACAAGATCACCCACCGAGTGCCAACTAGTCTGTACAAATATGGGTCTAGTATCATATGCCGGTCTCCCTGGCCTAGGGGTTAACATTTTTCTCCGTAATCCTGTATATTCTCGTGAGTAACGTAACCTGCGCGAGAATTTGTAGCGGTTCTCGCCTCGTTGGTAACTTACTTATGAGTCGGTCACTCAGAAAGCAATGGCAAACTCATCATCATCAAGTGCCGGCTGGCGTAGGCGTTCATGGCTCTCCACAGATCTCGGTCTTTGGTGTTCTGGATCAACTCTGCTGATGATATTCCTCCATGCCACCGTCTCAGTCCGTCCAGCATCATTTCTCTTGGTCTGCCTCTGCCTCTCTTCCCCTCGATCTTTCCAGTTGTCACGATGTTCTCCAATGCCTCTCTTCTCATCACATGACCAAAGAAAGATGTTTGTCTCTTTCTTATTGTTGTATATAGTGTTCTAGTTTCATTAGCCTCTTTCAGGCAATCGTTGTTAGTTACTCTGGCAGTCCAAGGAATTCGCAACATTCGTCTTAAAAACCACATCTCTGTTGCTTCTAAGTTCTTCCTAATTTGTTCATTTACATTCCAAGATTCGCTGCCATACAGCAAAACTGGTTCTATATAGCATTTTAGTACTCTCTTTCTTACATTCATTGATAGCGACTTATTGCACAAGATACTCTTCATTTTCTGAAATGCTGTCTTTGCCTGCCCTATTCTGCTCTTAATCTCTTTTGTACATCTTCCATCTGATGTTATAAGTGCCCGTAGGTATTTAAAATTATCCACTTGGTTGAGAATTTCCCCTTCTATTTCTATGTCCCCTTCTATTTCTATGTCCCCTTCTATTTCTTTCTAACTACTGAGCGTAATCTTGCCTAGTACATAAACAGCAGCTGAAAACTGCTGATGTTGATTGCAACGTCCTGTAAGGGATATGCAAAAAAAAAAAAGATATCATAAGATGTGTAAGAGTCCTTTACTTTACTTTCAGTCAGATGGTTTGGTCTTGTAATAAAAGTTGAGCCAATAACCAACATCACAGCACTTGGGACATTCCCACAGGTGCTCCGTCCTCATCTTAAAAAACCAGCGAAGAGTTCCAGTACTAATGATACTATTTGTCTGATTGTGTCCGTTTGGCCTTTCCTAGGAGTTCTTAGTCAGCCACTTCCGCTGTGCACCCCATACTGCACCATTCTTTCCAGGCAGTGATCATGTATCTGTTCTTCCACACTAAACACAAGATCCCAAAGGGCCCTTAATACATCTGCCTTATCATGACATGCACCAATACCCCGCCCACCCAGCGCTGCAACCTCAGCCAATTTATTCGCCTGCTCATTTCCCAGCACGAGCTTGTCGTGGGAAAAAGATGCAATGAAAGTTACCTATCTTTGATTCTTTAATTGAAGCAAACCACTCTGCACGGAGCACACTTGTCATCACTGAAGGGCCTAATGTAAGACGGGCCTGTGTGCCCAACTTGTTACCTTTTAAAAATAAAATTTGTTTGTTCGTTCGTTCACCCTTCTCAGCATGCACTGTGAGTCCATTAGAATTACAACATGTGTGCTCTTTGTCCTTCAGCTAACTGCCTCCACCTCCAATCTCAGACTAGATGTGGTATTATATGTCAGGCTTTCTTGCACTAAACACTGTCCTTTAACTTTTGCAATGAACCCCTAGTCATGTCTTTTACCTCTTAGCCCAGAGCCATCCCTGTAGACGATTACATCACTTGGGCATGCATTGTCATGAATCAATTGTCCCATTCAGCACTGTGTCAACACGTAGATGGTAATATGTGGGGGATACATGGTTGTGTTTCTTGCATGTGGTCTCTGTGTTCAGGCCATCTGCTTTACGATGAGAGTTCATTTTCTTACTCCATCGTTTGGTTTGTGAGTGGGGTCATTACCGGAGGTATGGTGTTACTGCTGTATATGCATACACATTTGCCAGGCAGTTAGTTGATTAAAGACCTGGATAAACCTGCAATAAAGTCAATCCTCTTACCATTTTCTGCAGTGTGGTGGTAGATGTGTGCGTGTCTCTGTCTACAGGTTGGAGATTGGCTGTATCCATTGATGCCTGGCTTGTCTCCGGCACTGATTTCTAAATATCGTACTTATATATTTCCTGATGTCCTGTCGGAAGATGCAGGTTGGGACGTTGTTTAATTGGTTCTTGATCTTGCCTTTATCTTAAGGCATTTATATTTTAAATTGGTTGTTAATGTTCTGTGTTTCATTTGTTTACAATTTCAGAGACTTAATACAGGGTTACATTGCTGATATTTCTTTGATTCTTGTTATTGCTGTGTGCTTCATTTGTTGACACTGTTTCAGAGGTTGCAAATATATATTTGTTGACACTGTTTCAGAGGTTGCAAATATATATTTGTTGACACTGTTTCAGAGGTTGCAAATATATATTTGTTGACACTGTTTCAGAGGTTGCAAGTATATATTTGATTCACTGTGAAGTGCTTATGTTTTGATATTTCATTGATTCTTGTTAATATTATGTACCCTATTTCATGTACCATCGCTTCTATTGTGTTAATGTAAAATATATATCGTAGAGGTGTTATATTTCAGCAGTTGGTAGAGTAGAAGTAAAGAACCCCTATTACCCACCTTTAGACTTAATGGGTATATGGTGCTAGTCTAATTTTTAGACAAATCTGCACTTCAAAAAACATTTCTTGTTACATATTAGGTTGGGCCAACCTGACAGCGCAGGCTGTAGGGAACAAACGTCCCCACTGTGACAGGAGTTTGAACCCATGGCCACCGGTCATGCTAGCCATTACCCTGCTGTGGCTCCCATATCATTGGTTGATGGTGTGTACATATAATTTTGATGATGATGTAGTTATTGATATTAAATAAGTGTTAGTACTTTAGTATTGAAGTTATTGATAATCAATAAAGTCTAACAATACATTAGTACTGAAGTTATTGGTAGTCAGTAAAGTATAGCAGAATTGAAATTATTAATAGTCAATAAAGCTATATTAGTACTGAAGTTATTGGTAGTCAGTAAAGTATAGTAGTATTGAAGTTATTGATAATCAACAAAGTATAGTAGTACTAAAGTTATTGATAGTCAACAAAGTAGAAAGGTACAGTGGTATTAACAGATGCTAGATCTCAGTCTGTGTGGGAAAAAGGCAAAAGGTCACACAATTCACACCTTGAGCAGTTAAGTGTAGGGGGAATTCAAATGTGCGTTTGTGTATGTTTCAATGTAACTACTCATACTTGTGCTGCTGTGAAAGGTAGCGCAGGCCTGAAATGGCAGGTGACTCAGAAAACAAGATTGAAGCCTGAAGCATGTGATTTTCATGAAATGTCTTGTGTGTGTGGTGTGTATGAGCTGGAGTCTGTAACATGTGATTTCCATTAAATCTCTTATGTATAGATATATTTGAAAATATTATTGGAGTCTGTACTGTGTGATTTTCATGAAATGTCTGATGTATAGATATATATATATGAAAAGATGACTGGGGTCTGTAGCATGTGATTTTCATAAAATGTCTTATATAATTAGTTAGTCGACAGATCATCCTCATTTCACATCGAACCAGTGTCGGAGCTCGTCCGGGGTATGAACCCGGGACCTCTCGCAACCCAAGCGAGATATATACTTCATGATTGTTGTTGTGTGGAGATGGCGCAGCTGTCTTGTTTCATTCAACTCTCTATAACGTGTGTTCATGATGTACAGTGATGGCAGGTCTTCAGTGTTGGGACACAACATAGCTGTGATATGCAAATGCTGAAGGAATGAATCTCTAGCGCTAATTGAGCTGCAATAAATAACTGCAACAAACAGCCATGTGAATCCCTAAAATAGCTATGATGAATCAGTGCACAAGGAAGGAATGCAATCCCCCCATATAATTTATGATGAGTGAGTGCACAAGAAATTAATGTGACGTTCCAATTGTGCAATAACTAATGAGAGAGTACACTAGGAAAGAATGTGAAATAAGGTTTGATGAGTGAGTGAACAAAGAATAAATGTGAAACCATAAATGAATCCTGATGAGTGAGTGAACTAGGAAAGAATTTAAAACCCTTAATGATTAATAAAAGG
>OY992876.1:289844209-289924209 GCA_963921405.1 Cepaea hortensis
AACAGTCCAGCAGTGCCACAAATAAACAACAGTTCAGCAGTGCCACAAATAAACAATAACAGTCCAGCTGTGCCACAAATAAACACAATAACAGTCCAGCAGTGCCACAAATAAACAATAACAGTCCAGCAGTGCCACAAATAAACAATAACAGTCCAGCAGTGCCACAAATAAACACAACAGTACAGCAGTGCCACAAATAAACACAATAACAGTCCAGCAGTGCCACAAATAAACACAATAACAGTCCAGCAATGCCACAAATAAACACAATAACAGTTCAGCAGTGCCACAAATAAACACAATAACAGTCCAGCAGTGCCACAAATAAACAACAGTTCAGCAGTGCCACAAATAAACAATAACAGTCCAGCTGTGCCACAAATAAACACAATAACAGTCCAGCAGTGCCACAAATAAACAATAACAGTTCAGCAATGCCACAAATAAACAATAACAGTTCAGCTGTGCCACAAATAAACACAATAACAGTACAGCAGTGCCACAAATAAACAATAACATTCCAGCAGTGCCACAAATAAACACAATAACAGTCCAGCAATGCCACAAATAAACACAATAACAGTTCAGCAGTGCCACAAATAAACACAATAACAGTTCAGCAGTGCCACAAATAAACAATAACAGTTCAGCAGTGCCACAAATAAACAATAACAGTCCAGCAGTGCCACAAATAAACACAACAGTACAGCAGTGCCACAAATAAACAATAACAGTCCAGCTGTGCCACAAATAAACACAATAACAGTCCAGCAGTGCCACAAATAAACAATAACAGTTCAGCAATGCCACAAATAAACAATAACAGTTCAGCTGTGCCACAAATAAACACAATAACAGTACAGCAGTGCCACAAATAAACAATAACATTCCAGCAGTGCCACAAATAAACACAATAACAGTCCAGCAATGCCACAAATAAACACAATAACAGTTCAGCAGTGCCACAAATAAACACAATAACAGTCCAGCAGTGCCACAAATAAACAATAACAGTCCAGCAGTGCCACAAATAAACAATAACAGTCCAGCAGTGCCACAAATAAACACAACAGTACAGCAGCGCCACAAATAAACACAATAACAGTCCAGCAGTGCCACAAATAAACACAATAACAGTCCAGCAATGCCACAAATAAACACAATAACAGTTCAGCAGTGCCACAAATAAACACAATAACAGTCCAGCAGTGCCACAAATAAACAACAGTTCAGCAGTGCCACAAATAAACAATAACAGTCCAGCTGTGCCACAAATAAACACAATAACAGTCCAGCAGTGCCACAAATAAACAATAACAGTTCAGCAATGCCACAAATAAACAATAACAGTTCAGCTGTGCCACAAATAAACACAATAACAGTACAGCAGTGCCACAAATAAACAATAACATTCCAGCAGTGCCACAAATAAACACAATAACAGTCCAGCAATGCCACAAATAAACACAATAACAGTTCAGCAGTGCCACAAATAAACACAATAACAGTTCAGCAGTGCCACAAATAAACAATAACAGTTCAGCAGTGCCACAAATAAATAATAACAGTCCAGCAGTGCCACAAATAAACACAATAACAGTTCAGCAGTGCCACAAATAAACACAATAACAGTTCAGCAGTGCCACAAATAAACAATAACAGTCCAGCAGTGCCACAAATAAACACAATAACAGTTCAGCAGTGCCACAAATAAACAATAACAGTCCAGCAGTGCCACAAATAAACAATAACAGTTCAGCAATGCCACAAATAAACAATAACAGTTCAGCTGTGCAACAAATAAACACAATAACAGTTCAGCAGTGCCACAAATAAACAATAACAGTCCAGCAATGCCACAAATAAACACAATAACAGTCCAGCAGTGCCACAAATAAACAATAACAGTCCAGCAGTGCCACAAATAAAAAATAACAGTTCAGCTGTGCCACAAATAAACAATAACAGTCCAGCAGTGCCACAAATAAACAATAACAGTCCAGCAGTGCCACAAATAAACACAATAACAGTCCAGCAGTGCCACAAATAAACACAATAACAGTCCAGCAGTGCCACAAATAAACAATAACAGTCCAGCAGTGCCACAAATAAACACAATAACAGTACAGCAGTGCCACAAATAAACACAATAACAGTCCAGCAGTGCCACAAATAAACACAATAACAGTCCAGCAATGCCACAAATAAACACAATAACAGTTCAGCAGTGCCACAAATAAACACAATAACAGTCCAGCAGTGCCACAAATAAACAATAACAGTTCAGCAATGCCACAAATAAACAATAACAGTTCAGCTGTGCCACAAATAAACACAATAACAGTACAGCAGTGCCACAAATAAACAATAACATTCCAGCAGTGCCACAAATAAACACAATAACAGTCCAGCAATGCCACAAATAAACACAATAACAGTTCAGCAGTGCCACAAATAAACACAATAACAGTTCAGCAGTGCCACAAATAAACAATAACAGTTCAGCAGTGCCACAAATAAATAATAACAGTCCAGCAGTGCCACAAATAAACACAATAACAGTTCAGCAGTGCCACAAATAAACACAATAACAGTTCAGCAGTGCCACAAATAAACAATAACAGTCCAGCAGTGCCACAAATAAACACAATAACAGTTCAGCAGTGCCACAAATAAACAATAACAGTCCAGCAGTGCCACAAATAAACAATAACAGTTCAGCAA
Source organism: Cepaea hortensis (assembly GCA_963921405.1). Lineage (NCBI taxonomy): Eukaryota > Metazoa > Mollusca > Gastropoda > Stylommatophora > Helicidae > Cepaea > Cepaea hortensis. Next base: position 289,846,937 of record OY992876.1, read on the forward strand.
TGCCACAAATAAACAATAACAGTTCAGCTGTGCCACAAATAAACACAATAACAGTTCAGCAGTGCCACAAATAAACAATAACAGTCCAGCAGTGCCACAAATAAACACAATAACAGTTCAGCAGTGCCACAAATAAACAATAACAGTCCAGCAGTGCCACAAATAAACAACAGTTCAGCAGTGCCACAAATAAACAATAACAGTCCAGCTGTGCCAAAAATAAACACAATAACAGTCCAGCAGTGCCACAAATAAACAATAACAGTCCAGCAGTGCCACAAATAAACAATAACAGTCCAGCAGTGCCACAAATAAACACAACAGTACAGCAGTGCCACAAATAAACACAATAACAGTCCAGCAGTGCCACAAATAAACACAATAACAGTCCAGCAATGCCACAAATAAACACAATAACAGATCAGCAGTGCCACAAATAAACACAATAACAGTCCAGCAGTGCCACAAATAAACAACAGTTCAGCAGTGCCACAAATAAACAATAACAGTCCAGCTGTGCCACAAATAAACACAATAACAGTCCAGCAGTGCCACAAATAAACAATAACAGTTCAGCAATGCCACAAATAAACAATAACAGTTCAGCTGTGCCACAAATAAACACAATAACAGTACAGCAGTGCCACAAATAAACAATAACATTCCAGCAGTGCCACAAATAAACACAATAACAGTCCAGCAATGCCACAAATAAACACAATAACAGTTCAGCAGTGCCACAAATAAACACAATAACAGTTCAGCAGTGCCACAAATAAACAATAACAGTTCAGCAGTGCCACAAATAAATAATAACAGTCCAGCAGTGCCACAAATAAACACAATAACAGTTCAGCAGTGCCACAAATAAACACAATAACAGTTCAGCAGTGCCACAAATAAACAATAACAGTCCAGCAGTGCCACAAATAAACACAATAACAGTTCAGCAGTGCCACAAATAAACAATAACAGTCCAGCAGTGCCACAAATAAACAATAACAGTTCAGCAATGCCACAAATAAACAATAACAGTTCAGCTGTGCAACAAATAAACACAATAACAGTTCAGCAGTGCCACAAATAAACAATAACAGTCCAGCAATGCCACAAATAAACACAATAACAGTCCAGCAGTGCCACAAATAAACAATAACAGTCCAGCAGTGCCACAAATAAAAAATAACAGTTCAGCTGTGCCACAAATAAACAATAACAGTCCAGCAGTGCCACAAATAAACAATAACAGTCCAGCAGTGCCACAAATAAACACAATAACAGTCCAGCAGTGCCACAAATAAACACAATAACAGTCCAGCAGTGCCACAAATAAACAATAACAGTCCAGCAGTGCCACAAATAAACACAATAACAGTACAGCAGTGCCACAAATAAACACAATAACAGTCCAGCAGTGCCACAAATAAACACAATAACAGTCCAGCAATGCCACAAATAAACACAATAACAGTTCAGCAGTGCCACAAATAAGCACAATAACAGTCCAGCAGTGCCACAAATAAACAACAGTTCAGCAGTGCCACAAATAAACAATAACAGTCCAGCTGTGCCACAAATAAACACAATAACAGTCCAGCAGTGCCACAAATAAACAATAACAGCCCAGCAGTGCCACAAATAAACAATAACAGTCCAGCAGTGCCACAAATAAACACAACAGTACAGCAGTGCCACAAATAAACACAATAACAGTCCAGCAGTGCCACAAATAAACACAATAACAGTCCAGCAATGCCACAAATAAACACAATAACAGTTCAGCAGTGCCACAAATAAACACAATAACAGTCCAGCAGTGCCACAAATAAACAACAGTTCAGCAGTGCCACAAATAAACAATAACAGTCCAGCTGTGCCACAAATAAACACAATAACAGTCCAGCAGTGCCACAAATAAACAATAACAGTCCAGCAGTGCCACAAATAAACAATAACAGTCCAGCAGTGCCACAAATAAACAATAACAGTCCAGCAATGCCACAAATAAACACAATAACAGTCCAGCAGTGCCACAAATAAACAATAACAGTTCAGCAATGCCACAAATAAACAATAACAGTTCAGCTGTGCCACAAATAAACACAATAACAGTACAGCAGTGCCACAAATAAACAATAACATTCCAGCAGTGCCACAAATAAACACAATAACAGTCCAGCAATGCCACAAATAAACACAATAACAGTTCAGCAGTGCCACAAATAAACACAATAACAGTTCAGCAGTGCCACAAATAAACAATAACAGTTCAGCAGTGCCACAAATAAATAATAACAGTCCAGCAGTGCCACAAATAAACACAATAACAGTTCAGCAGTGCCACAAATAAACACAATAACAGTTCAGCAGTGCCACAAATAAACAATAACAGTCCAGCAGTGCCACAAATAAACACAATAACAGTTCAGCAGTGCCACAAATAAACAATAACAGTCCAGCAGTGCCACAAATAAACAATAACAGTTCAGCAATGCCACAAATAAACAATAACAGTTCAGCTGTGCCACAAATAAACACAATAACAGTTCAGCAGTGCCACAAATAAACAATAACAGTCCAGCAGTGCCACAAATAAACACAATAACAGTTCAGCAGTGCCACAAATAAACACAATAACAGTTCAGCTGTGCCACAAATAAACAATAACAGTCCAGCAGTGCCACAAATAAACAATAACAGTTCAGCAGTGCCACAAATAAACACAATAACAGTTCAGCAGTGCCACAAATAAACAAAATAACAGTTCAGCTGTGCCACAAATAAACACAATAACAGTTCAGCTGTGCCACAAATAAACACAATAACAGTTCAGCAGTGCCACAAATAAACAATAACAGTCCAGCAGTGCCACAAATAAACAATAACAGTCCAGCAGTGCCACAAATAAACAATAACAGTTAAGCAGTGCCACAAATAAACAATAACAGTCCAGCAGTGCCACAAATAAACAATAACAGTCCAGCAATGCCACAAATAAACAATAACAGTCCAGCAATGCCACAAATAAACAATAACAGTTCAGCAGTGCCACAAATAAACAATAACAGTCCAGCAGTGCCACAAATAAACAATAACAGTTCAGCTGTGCCACAAATAAACACAATAACAGTTCAGCAGTGCCACAAATAAACAATAACAGTCCAGCAGTGCCACAAATAAACAATAACAGTTCAGCAGTGCCACAAATAAACAATAACAGTTCAGCAGTGCCACAAATAAACAATAACAATCCAGCAGTGCCACAAATAAACACAATAACAGTCCAGCAGTGCCACAAATAAACACAATAACAGTCCAGCAGTGCCACAAATAAACACAATAACAGTCCAGCAGTGCCACAAATAAACACAATAACAGTCCAGCAGTGCCACAAATAAACACAATAACAGTCCAGCAGTGCAACAAATAAACAATAACAGTTCAGCAGTGCCACAAATAAACAATAACAATCCAGCAGTGCCACAAATAAACAATAACAATCCAGCAGTGCCACAAATAAACACAATAACAGTTCAGCAGTGCCACAAATAAACACAATAACAGTCCAGCAGTGCCACAAATAAACACAATAACAGTCCAGCAGTGCCACAAATAAACAATAACAGTCCAGCAGTGCCACAAATAAACAATAACAGTTCAGCAGTGCCACAAATAAACACAATAACAATTCAGCAGTGCCACAAATAAACACAATAACAGTTCAGCAGTGCCACAAATAAACACAATAACAGTTCAGCAGTGCCACAAATAAACACAATAACAGTCCAGCAGTGCCACAAATAAACAATAACAGTCCAGTAGTGCCACAAATAAACAATAACAGTTCAGCAGTGCCACAAATAAACACAATAACAGTCCAGCAGTGCTACAAATAAACAATAAAAGTCCAGCAGTGCCACACATAAACAATAACAGTTCAGCAGTGGCACAAATAAACACAATAACAGTCCAGCAATGCCACAAATAAACACAATAACAGTCCAGCAGTGCCACAAAATAAACACAATAACAGTTCAGCAGTGCCACAAATAAACACAATAACAGTCCAGCAGTGCCACAAATAAACAATAACAGTTCAGCAGTGCCACAAATAAACACAATAACAGTCCAGCAATGCCACAAATAAACACAATAACAGTCCAGCAGTGCCACAAATAAACAATAACAGTCCAGCAGTGCCACAAATAAAAAATAACAGTTCAGCTGTGCCACAAATAAACACAATAACAGTTCAGCAGTGCCACAAATAAACACAATAACAGTTCAGCTGTGCCACAAATAAACACAATAACAGTTCAGCTGTGCCACAAATAAACACAATAACAGTTCAGCAGTGCCACAAATAAACAATAACAGTTCAGCAGTGCCACAAATAAAGAATAACAGTCCAGCAGTGCCACAAATAAACAATAACAGTTAAGCAGTGCCACAAATAAACAATAACAGTCCAGCAGTGCCACAAATAAACAATAACAGTCCAGCAATGCCACAAATAAACAATAACAGTCCAGCAATGCCACAAATAAACAATAACAGTTCAGCAGTGCCACAAATAAACAATAACAGTCCAGCAGTGCCACAAATAAACAATAACAGTTCAGCTGTGCCACAAATAAACACAATAACAGTTCAGCAGTGCCACAAATAAACAATAACAGTCCAGCAGTGCCCCAAATAAACAATAACAGTTCAGCAGTGCCACAAATAAACAATAACAGTTCAGCAGTGCCACAAATAAACAATAACAATCCAGCAGTGCCACAAATAAACACAATAACAGTCCAGCAGTGCCACAAATAAACACAATAACAGTCCAGCAGTGCCACAAATAAACACAATAACAGTCCAGCAGTGCCACAAATAAACACAATAACAGTCCAGCAGTGCCACAAATAAACACAATAACAGTCCAGCAGTGCCACAAATAAACAATAACAGTTCAGCAGTGCCACAAATAAACAATAACAATCCAGCAGTGCCACAAATAAACAATAACAATCCAGCAGTGCCACAAATAAACACAATAACAGTCCAGCAGTGCCACAAATAAACACAATAACAGTCCAGCAGTGCCACAAATAAACAAAATAACAGTCCAGCAGTGCCACAAATAAACAATAACAGTTCAGCAGTGCCACAAATAAACAATAACAGTCCAGCAGTGCCACAAATAAACAATAACAGTTCAGCAATGCCACAAATAAACAATAACAGTTCAGCTGTGCCACAAATAAACACAATAACAGTACAGCAGTGCCACAAATAAACAATAACATTCCAGCAGTGCCACAAATAAACACAATAACAGTCCAGCAATGCCACAAATAAACACAATAACAGTTCAGCAGTGCCACAAATAAACACAATAACAGTTCAGCAGTGCCACAAATAAACAATAACAGTTCAGCAGTGCCACAAATAAATAATAACAGTCCAGCAGTGCCACAAATAAACACAATAACAGTTCAGCAGTGCCACAAATAAACACAATAACAGTTCAGCAGTGCCACAAATAAACAATAACAGTCCAGCAGTGCCACAAATAAACACAATAACAGTTCAGCAGTGCCACAAATAAACAATAACAGTCCAGCAGTGCCACAAATAAACAATAACAGTTCAGCAATGCCACAAATAAACAATAACAGGTCAGCTGTGCCACAAATAAACACAATAACAGTTCAGCAGTGCCACAAATAAACAATAACAGTCCAGCAGTGCCACAAATAAACACAAAAACAGTTCAGCAGTGCCACAAATAAACAATAACAGTCCAGCAGTGCCACAAATAAACAACAGTTCAGCAGTGCCACAAATAAACAATAACAGTCCAGCTGTGCCAAAAATAAACACAATAACAGTCCAGCAGTGCCACAAATAAACAATAACAGTCCAGCAGTGCCACAAATAAACAATAACAGTCCAGCAGTGCCACAAATAAACACAACAGTACAGCAGTGCCACAAATAAACACAATAACAGTCCAGCAGTGCCACAAATAAACACAATAACAGTCCAGCAATGCCACAAATAAACACAATAACAGATCAGCAGTGCCACAAATAAACACAATAACAGTCCAGCAGTGCCACAAATAAACAACAGTTCAGCAGTGCCACAAATAAACAATAACAGTCCAGCTGTGCCACAAATAAACACAATAACAGTCCAGCAGTGCCACAAATAAACAATAACAGTTCAGCAATGCCACAAATAAACAATAACAGTTCAGCTGTGCCACAAATAAACACAATAACAGTACAGCAGTGCCACAAATAAACAATAACATTCCAGCAGTGCCACAAATAAACACAATAACAGTCCAGCAATGCCACAAATAAACACAATAACAGTTCAGCAGTGCCACAAATAAACACAATAACAGTTCAGCAGTGCCACAAATAAACAATAACAGTTCAGCAGTGCCACAAATAAATAATAACAGTCCAGCAGTGCCACAAATAAACACAATAACAGTTCAGCAGTGCCACAAATAAACACAATAACAGTTCAGCAGTGCCACAAATAAACAATAACAGTCCAGCAGTGCCACAAATAAACACAATAACAGTTCAGCAGTGCCACAAATAAACAATAACAGTCCAGCAGTGCCACAAATAAACAATAACAGTTCAGCAATGCCACAAATAAACAATAACAGTTCAGCTGTGCAACAAATAAACACAATAACAGTTCAGCAGTGCCACAAATAAACAATAACAGTCCAGCAATGCCACAAATAAACACAATAACAGTCCAGCAGTGCCACAAATAAACAATAACAGTCCAGCAGTGCCACAAATAAAAAATAACAGTTCAGCTGTGCCACAAATAAACAATAACAGTCCAGCAGTGCCACAAATAAACAATAACAGTCCAGCAGTGCCACAAATAAACACAATAACAGTCCAGCAGTGCCACAAATAAACACAATAACAGTCCAGCAGTGCCACAAATAAACAATAACAGTCCAGCAGTGCCACAAATAAACACAATAACAGTACAGCAGTGCCACAAATAAACACAATAACAGTCCAGCAGTGCCACAAATAAACACAATAACAGTCCAGCAATGCCACAAATAAACACAATAACAGTTCAGCAGTGCCACAAATAAGCACAATAACAGTCCAGCAGTGCCACAAATAAACAACAGTTCAGCAGTGCCACAAATAAACAATAACAGTCCAGCTGTGCCACAAATAAACACAATAACAGTCCAGCAGTGCCACAAATAAACAATAACAGCCCAGCAGTGCCACAAATAAACAATAACAGTCCAGCAGTGCCACAAATAAACACAACAGTACAGCAGTGCCACAAATAAACACAATAACAGTCCAGCAGTGCCACAAATAAACACAATAACAGTCCAGCAATGCCACAAATAAACACAATAACAGTTCAGCAGTGCCACAAATAAACACAATAACAGTCCAGCAGTGCCACAAATAAACAACAGTTCAGCAGTGCCACAAATAAACAATAACAGTCCAGCTGTGCCACAAATAAACACAATAACAGTCCAGCAGTGCCACAAATAAACAATAACAGTCCAGCAGTGCCACAAATAAACAATAACAGTCCAGCAGTGCCACAAATAAACAATAACAGTCCAGCAATGCCACAAATAAACACAATAACAGTCCAGCAGTGCCACAAATAAACAATAACAGTTCAGCAATGCCACAAATAAACAATAACAGTTCAGCTGTGCCACAAATAAACACAATAACAGTACAGCAGTGCCACAAATAAACAATAACATTCCAGCAGTGCCACAAATAAACACAATAACAGTCCAGCAATGCCACAAATAAACACAATAACAGTTCAGCAGTGCCACAAATAAACACAATAACAGTTCAGCAGTGCCACAAATAAACAATAACAGTTCAGCAGTGCCACAAATAAATAATAACAGTCCAGCAGTGCCACAAATAAACACAATAACAGTTCAGCAGTGCCACAAATAAACACAATAACAGTTCAGCAGTGCCACAAATAAACAATAACAGTCCAGCAGTGCCACAAATAAACACAATAACAGTTCAGCAGTGCCACAAATAAACAATAACAGTCCAGCAGTGCCACAAATAAACAATAACAGTTCAGCAATGCCACAAATAAACAATAACAGTTCAGCTGTGCCACAAATAAACACAATAACAGTTCAGCAGTGCCACAAATAAACAATAACAGTCCAGCAGTGCCACAAATAAACACAATAACAGTTCAGCAGTGCCACAAATAAACACAATAACAGTTCAGCTGTGCCACAAATAAACAATAACAGTCCAGCAGTGCCACAAATAAACAATAACAGTTCAGCAGTGCCACAAATAAACACAATAACAGTTCAGCAGTGCCACAAATAAACAAAATAACAGTTCAGCTGTGCCACAAATAAACACAATAACAGTTCAGCTGTGCCACAAATAAACACAATAACAGTTCAGCAGTGCCACAAATAAACAATAACAGTCCAGCAGTGCCACAAATAAACAATAACAGTCCAGCAGTGCCACAAATAAACAATAACAGTTAAGCAGTGCCACAAATAAACAATAACAGTCCAGCAGTGCCACAAATAAACAATAACAGTCCAGCAATGCCACAAATAAACAATAACAGTCCAGCAATGCCACAAATAAACAATAACAGTTCAGCAGTGCCACAAATAAACAATAACAGTCCAGCAGTGCCACAAATAAACAATAACAGTTCAGCTGTGCCACAAATAAACACAATAACAGTTCAGCAGTGCCACAAATAAACAATAACAGTCCAGCAGTGCCACAAATAAACAATAACAGTTCAGCAGTGCCACAAATAAACAATAACAGTTCAGCAGTGCCACAAATAAACAATAACAATCCAGCAGTGCCACAAATAAACACAATAACAGTCCAGCAGTGCCACAAATAAACACAATAACAGTCCAGCAGTGCCACAAATAAACACAATAACAGTCCAGCAGTGCCACAAATAAACACAATAACAGTCCAGCAGTGCCACAAATAAACACAATAACAGTCCAGCAGTGCAACAAATAAACAATAACAGTTCAGCAGTGCCACAAATAAACAATAACAATCCAGCAGTGCCACAAATAAACAATAACAATCCAGCAGTGCCACAAATAAACACAATAACAGTTCAGCAGTGCCACAAATAAACACAATAACAGTCCAGCAGTGCCACAAATAAACACAATAACAGTCCAGCAGTGCCACAAATAAACAATAACAGTCCAGCAGTGCCACAAATAAACAATAACAGTTCAGCAGTGCCACAAATAAACACAATAACAATTCAGCAGTGCCACAAATAAACACAATAACAGTTCAGCAGTGCCACAAATAAACACAATAACAGTTCAGCAGTGCCACAAATAAACACAATAACAGTCCAGCAGTGCCACAAATAAACAATAACAGTCCAGTAGTGCCACAAATAAACAATAACAGTTCAGCAGTGCCACAAATAAACACAATAACAGTCCAGCAGTGCTACAAATAAACAATAAAAGTCCAGCAGTGCCACACATAAACAATAACAGTTCAGCAGTGGCACAAATAAACACAATAACAGTCCAGCAATGCCACAAATAAACACAATAACAGTCCAGCAGTGCCACAAAATAAACACAATAACAGTTCAGCAGTGCCACAAATAAACACAATAACAGTCCAGCAGTGCCACAAATAAACAATAACAGTTCAGCAGTGCCACAAATAAACACAATAACAGTCCAGCAATGCCACAAATAAACACAATAACAGTCCAGCAGTGCCACAAATAAACAATAACAGTCCAGCAGTGCCACAAATAAAAAATAACAGTTCAGCTGTGCCACAAATAAACACAATAACAGTTCAGCAGTGCCACAAATAAACACAATAACAGTTCAGCTGTGCCACAAATAAACACAATAACAGTTCAGCTGTGCCACAAATAAACACAATAACAGTTCAGCAGTGCCACAAATAAACAATAACAGTTCAGCAGTGCCACAAATAAAGAATAACAGTCCAGCAGTGCCACAAATAAAGAATAACAGTTAAGCAGTGCCACAAATAAACAATAACAGTCCAGCAGTGCCACAAATAAACAATAACAGTCCAGCAATGCCACAAATAAACAATAACAGTCCAGCAATGCCACAAATAAACAATAACAGTTCAGCAGTGCCACAAATAAACAATAACAGTCCAGCAGTGCCACAAATAAACAATAACAGTTCAGCTGTGCCACAAATAAACACAATAACAGTTCAGCAGTGCCACAAATAAACAATAACAGTCCAGCAGTGCCACAAATAAACAATAACAGTTCAGCAGTGCCACAAATAAACAATAACAGTTCAGCAGTGCCACAAATAAACAATAACAATCCAGCAGTGCCACAAATAAACACAATAACAGTCCAGCAGTGCCACAAATAAACACAATAACAGTCCAGCAGTGCCACAAATAAACACAATAACAGTCCAGCAGTGCCACAAATAAACACAATAACAGTCCAGCAGTGCCACAAATAAACACAATAACAGTCCAGCAGTGCCACAAATAAACAATAACAGTTCAGCAGTGCCACAAATAAACAATAACAATCCAGCAGTGCCACAAATAAACAATAACAATCCAGCAGTGCCACAAATAAACACAATAACAGTCCAGCAGTGCCACAAATAAACACAATAACAGTCCAGCAGTGCCACAAATAAACACAATAACAGTCCAGCAGTGCCACAAATAAACAATAACAGTTCAGCAGTGCCACAAATAAACAATAACAGTTCAGCAGTGCCACAAATAAACACAATAACAATTCAGCAGTGCCACAAATAAACACAATAACAGTTCAGCAGTGCCACAAATAAACACAATAACAGTCCAGCAGTGCCACAAATAAACAATAACAGTCCAGCAGTGCCACAAATAAACAATAACAGTTCAGCAGTGCCACAAATAAACACAATAACAGTCCAGCAATGCCACAAATAAACACAATAACAGTCCAGCAGTGCCACAAATAAACAATAAAAGTCCAGCAGTGCCACACATAAACAATAACAGTTCAGCAGTGCCACAAATAAACACAATAACAGTCCAGCAATGCCACAAATAAACACAATAACAGTCCAGCAGTGCCACAAATAAACACAATAACAGTTCAGCAGTGCCACAAATAAACACAATAACAGTCCAGCAGTGCCACAAATAAACAATAACAGTTCAGCTGTGCCACAAATAAACACAATAACAGTCCAGCAATGCCACAAATAAACACAATAACAGTCCAGCAGTGCCACAAATAAACAATAACAGTCCAGCAGTCCCACAAATAAAAAATAACAGTTCAGCTGTGCCACAAATAAACACATTAACAGTTCAGCAGTGCCACAAATAAACACAATAACAATTTAGCAGTGCCACAAATAAACAATAACAGTCCAGCAGTGCCACAAATAAACACAATAACAGTTCAGCAGTGCCACAAATAAACACAATAACAGTCCAGCATTGCCACAAATAAACAATAACAGTTCAGCTGTGCCACAAATATACACAATAACAGTCCAGCAATGCCACAAATAAACACAATAACAGTCCAGCAGTGCCACAAATAAACAATAACAGTCCAGCAGTCCCACAAATAAAAAATAACAGTTCAGCTGTGCCACAAATAAACACAATAACAGTTCAGCAGTGCCACAAATAAACACAATAACAGTTTAGCAGTGCCACAAATAAACAATAACAGTCCAGCAGTGCCACAAATAAACAATAACAGTCCAGCAATGCCACAAATAAACACAATAACAGTCCAGCAGTGCCACAAATAAACAATAACAGTTCAGCAATGCCACAAATAAACAATAACAGTACAGCAGTGCCACAAATAAACAATAACAGTCCAGCAGTGCCACAAATAAACACAATAACAGTCCAGCAATGCCACAAATAAACACAATAACAGTTCAGCAGTGCCACAAATAAACACCATAACAGTCCAGCAGTGCCACAAATAAACAATAACAGTCCAGCAGTGCCACAAATAAACAATAACAGTTCAGCAGTGCCACAAATAAACACAATAACAGTCCAGCAATGCCACAAATAAACACAATAACAGTTCAGCAGTGCCACAAATAAACACAATAACAGTCCAGCAGTGCCACAAATAAACAATAACAGTTCAGCAGTGCCACAAATAAACACAATAACAGTCCAGCAATGCCACAAATAAACACAATAACAGTCCAGCAGTGCCACAAATAAACAATAACAGTCCAGCAGTGCCACAAATAAAAAATAACAGTTCAGCTGTGCCACAAATAAACACAATAACAGTTCAGCAGTGCCACAAATAAACACAATAACAGTTCAGCAGTGCCACAAATAAACAATAACAGTCCAGCAGTGCCACAAATAAACAATAACAGTCCAGCAATGCCACAAATAAACACAATAACAGTCCAGCAGTGCCACAAATAAACAATAACAGTTCAGCAATGCCACAAATAAACAATAACAGTTCAGCTGTGCCACAAATAAACACAATAACAGTTCAGCAGTGCCACAAATAAACAATAACAGTCCAGCAGTGCCACAAATAAACACAATAACAGTCCAGCAGTGCCACAAATAAACAATAACAGTTCAGCAGTGCCACAAATAAACAATAACAGTCCAGCAGTGCCACAAATAAACAACAGTTCAGCAGTGCCACAAATAAACAATAACAGTCCAGCTGTGCCACAAATAAACACAATAACAGTCCAGCAGTGCCACAAATAAACAATAACAGTCCATCAGTGCCACAAATAAACAATAACAGTCCAGCAGTGCCACAAATAAACGCAACAGTACAGCAGTGCCACAAATAAACACAATAACAGTCCAGCAGTGCCACAAATAAACACAATAACAGTCCAGCAATGCCACAAATAAACACAATAACAGTTCAGCAGTGCCACAAATAAACACAATAACAGTCCAGCAGTGCCACAAATAAACAACAGTTCAGCAGTGCCACAAATAAACAATAACAGTCCAGCTGTGCCACAAATAAACACAATAACAGTCCAGCAGTGCCACAAATAAACAATAACAGTTCAGCAATGCCACAAATAAACAATAACAGTTCAGCTGTGCCACAAATAAACACAATAACAGTACAGCAGTGCCACAAATAAACAATAACATTCCAGCAGTGCCACAAATAAACACAATAACAGTCCAGCAATGCCACAAATAAACACAATAACAGTTCAGCAGTGCCACAAATAAACACAATAACAGTTCAGCAGTGCCACAAATAAACAATAACAGTTCAGCAGTGCCACAAATAAATAATAACAGTCCAGCAGTGCCACAAATAAACACAATAACAGTTCAGCAGTGCCACAAATAAACACAATAACAGTTCAGCAGTGCCACAAATAAACAATAACAGTCCAGCAGTGCCACAAATAAACACAATAACAGTTCAGCAGTGCCACAAATAAACAATAACAGTCCAGCAGTGCCACAAATAAACAATAACAGTTCAGCAATGCCACAAATAAACAATAACAGTTCAGCTGTGCCACAAATAAACACAATAACAGTTCAGCAGTGCCACAAATAAACAATAACAGTCCAGAAGTGCCACAAATAAACACAATAACAGTTCAGCAGTGCCACAAATAAACACAATAACAGTTCAGCTGTGCCACAAATAAACAATAACAGTCCAGCAGTGCCACAAATAAACAATAACAGTTCAGCAGTGCCACAAATAAACACAATAACAGTTCAGCAGTGCCACAAATAAACACAATAACAGTTCAGCTGTGCCACAAATAAACACAATAACAGTTCAGCTGTGCCACAAATAAACACAATAACAGTTCAGCAGTGCCACAAATAAACAATAACAGTCCAGCAGTGCCACAAATAAACAATAACAGTCCAGCAGTGCCACAAATAAACAATAACAGTTCAGCAGTGCCACAAATAAACAATAACAGTTCAGCAGTGCCACAAATAAGCAATAACAATCCAGCAGTGCCACAAATAAACACAATAACAGTCCAGCAGTGCCACAAATAAACACAATAACAGTCCAGCAGTGCCACAAATAAACACAATAACAGTCCAGCAGTGCCACAAATAAACACAATAACAGTCCAGCAGTGCCACAAATAAACACAATAACAGTCCAGCAGTGCCACAAATAAACAATAACAGTTCAGCAGTGCCACAAATAAACAATAACAATCCAGCAGTGCCACAAATAAACAATAACAATCCAGCAGTGCCACAAATAAACACAATAACAGTTCAGCAGTGCCACAAATAAACACAATAACAGTCCAGCAGTGCCACAAATAAACACAATAACAGTCCAGCAGTGCCACAAATAAACAATAACAGTTCAGCAGTGCCACAAATAAACAATAACAGTTCAGCAGTGCCACAAATAAACACAATAACAATTCAGCAGTGCCACAAATAAACACAATAACAGTTCAGCAGTGCCACAAATAAACACAATAACAGTTCAGCAGTGCCACAAATAAACACAATAACAGTCCAGCAATGCCACAAATAAACACAATAACAGTTCAGCAGTGCCACAAATAAACACAATAACAGTCCAGCAGTGCCACAAATAAACAATAAAAGTCCAGCAGTGCCACACATAAACAATAACAGTTCAGCAGTGGCACAAATAAACACAATAACAGTCCAGCAATGCCACAAATAAACACAATAACAGTCCAGCAGTGCCACAAAATAAACACAATAACAGTTCAGCAGTGCCACAAATAAACACAATAACAGTCCAGCAGTGCCACAAATAAACAATAACAGTTCAGCAGTGCCACAAATAAACACAATAACAGTCCAGCAATGCCACAAATAAACACAATAACAGTCCAGCAGTGCCACAAATAAACAATAACAGTCCAGCAGTGCCACAAATAAAAAATAACAGTTCAGCTGTGCCACAAATAAACACAATAACAATTCAGCAGTGCCACAAATAAACACAATAACAGTTCAGCAGTGCCACAAATAAACACAATAACAGTCCAGCAGTGCCACAAATAAACAATAACAGTCCAGCAGTGCCACAAATAAACAATAACAGTTCAGCAGTGCCACAAATAAACACAATAACAGTCCAGCAATGCCACAAATAAACACAATAACAGTCCAGCAGTGCCACAAATAAACAATAAAAGTCCAGCAGTGCCACACATAAACAATAACAGTTCAGCAGTGCCACAAATAAACACAATAACAGTCCAGCAATGCCACAAATAAACACAATAACAGTCCAGCAGTGCCACAAATAAACACAATAACAGTTCAGCAGTGCCACAAATAAACACAATAACAGTCCAGCAGTGCCACAAATAAACAATAACAGTTCAGCTGTGCCACAAATAAACACAATAACAGTCCAGCAATGCCACAAATAAACACAATAACAGTCCAGCAGTGCCACAAATAAACAATAACAGTCCAGCAGTCCCACAAATAAAAAATAACAGTTCAGCTGTGCCACAAATAAACACATTAACAGTTCAGCAGTGCCACAAATAAACACAATAACAGTTTAGCAGTGCCACAAATAAACAATAACAGTCCAGCAGTGCCACAAATAAACACAATAACAGTTCAGCAGTGCCACAAATAAACACAATAACAGTCCAGCATTGCCACAAATAAACAATAACAGTTCAGCTGTGCCACAAATATACACAATAACAGTCCAGCAATGCCACAAATAAACACAATAACAGTCCAGCAGTGCCACAAATAAACAATAACAGTCCAGCAGTCCCACAAATAAAAAATAACAGTTCAGCTGTGCCACAAATAAACACAATAACAGTTCAGCAGTGCCACAAATAAACACAATAACAGTTTAGCAGTGCCACAAATAAACAATAACAGTCCAGCAGTGCCACAAATAAACAATAACAGTCCAGCAATGCCACAAATAAACACAATAACAGTCCAGCAGTGCCACAAATAAACAATAACAGTTCAGCAATGCCACAAATAAACAATAACAGTACAGCAGTGCCACAAATAAACAATAACAGTCCAGCAGTGCCACAAATAAACACAATAACAGTCCAGCAATGCCACAAATAAACACAATAACAGTTCAGCAGTGCCACAAATAAACACCATAACAGTCCAGCAGTGCCACAAATAAACAATAACAGTCCAGCAGTGCCACAAATAAACAATAACAGTTCAGCAGTGCCACAAATAAACACAATAACAGTCCAGCAATGCCACAAATAAACACAATAACAGTTCAGCAGTGCCACAAATAAACACAATAACAGTCCAGCAGTGCCACAAATAAACAATAACAGTTCAGCAGTGCCACAAATAAACACAATAACAGTCCAGCAATGCCACAAATAAACACAATAACAGTCCAGCAGTGCCACAAATAAACAATAACAGTCCAGCAGTGCCACAAATAAAAAATAACAGTTCAGCTGTGCCACAAATAAACACAATAACAGTTCAGCAGTGCCACAAATAAACACAATAACAGTTCAGCAGTGCCACAAATAAACAATAACAGTCCAGCAGTGCCACAAATAAACAAGAACAGTCCAGCAATGCCACAAATAAACACAATAACAGTCCAGCAGTGCCACAAATAAACAATAACAGTTCAGCAATGCCACAAATAAACAATAACAGTTCAGCTGTGCCACAAATAAACACAATAACAGTTCAGCAGTGCCACAAATAAACAATAACAGTCCAGCAGTGCCACAAATAAACACAATAACAGTCCAGCAGTGCCACAAATAAACAATAACAGTTCAGCAGTGCCACAAATAAACAATAACAGTCCAGCAGTGCCACAAATAAACAACAGTTCAGCAGTGCCACAAATAAACAATAACAGTCCAGCTGTGCCACAAATAAACACAATAACAGTCCAGCAGTGCCACAAATAAACAATAACAGTCCATCAGTGCCACAAATAAACAATAACAGTCCAGCAGTGCCACAAATAAACGCAACAGTACAGCAGTGCCACAAATAAACACAATAACAGTCCAGCAGTGCCACAAATAAACACAATAACAGTCCAGCAATGCCACAAATAAACACAATAACAGTTCAGCAGTGCCACAAATAAACACAATAACAGTCCAGCAGTGCCACAAATAAACAACAGTTCAGCAGTGCCACAAATAAACAATAACAGTCCAGCTGTGCCACAAATAAACACAATAACAGTCCAGCAGTGCCACAAATAAACAATAACAGTTCAGCAATGCCACAAATAAACAATAACAGTTCAGCTGTGCCACAAATAAACACAATAACAGTACAGCAGTGCCACAAATAAACAATAACATTCCAGCAGTGCCACAAATAAACACAATAACAGTCCAGCAATGCCACAAATAAACACAATAACAGTTCAGCAGTGCCACAAATAAACACAATAACAGTTCAGCAGTGCCACAAATAAACAATAACAGTTCAGCAGTGCCACAAATAAATAATAACAGTCCAGCAGTGCCACAAATAAACACAATAACAGTTCAGCAGTGCCACAAATAAACACAATAACAGTTCAGCAGTGCCACAAATAAACAATAACAGTCCAGCAGTGCCACAAATAAACACAATAACAGTTCAGCAGTGCCACAAATAAACAATAACAGTCCAGCAGTGCCACAAATAAACAATAACAGTTCAGCAATGCCACAAATAAACAATAACAGTTCAGCTGTGCCACAAATAAACACAATAACAGTTCAGCAGTGCCACAAATAAACAATAACAGTCCAGAAGTGCCACAAATAAACACAATAACAGTTCAGCAGTGCCACAAATAAACACAATAACAGTTCAGCTGTGCCACAAATAAACAATAACAGTCCAGCAGTGCCACAAATAAACAATAACAGTTCAGCAGTGCCACAAATAAACACAATAACAGTTCAGCAGTGCCACAAATAAACACAATAACAGTTCAGCTGTGCCACAAATAAACACAATAACAGTTCAGCTGTGCCACAAATAAACACAATAACAGTTCAGCAGTGCCACAAATAAACAATAACAGTCCAGCAGTGCCACAAATAAACAATAACAGTCCAGCAGTGCCACAAATAAACAATAACAGTTCAGCAGTGCCACAAATAAACAATAACAGTTCAGCAGTGCCACAAATAAGCAATAACAATCCAGCAGTGCCACAAATAAACACAATAACAGTCCAGCAGTGCCACAAATAAACACAATAACAGTCCAGCAGTGCCACAAATAAACACAATAACAGTCCAGCAGTGCCACAAATAAACACAATAACAGTCCAGCAGTGCCACAAATAAACACAATAACAGTCCAGCAGTGCCACAAATAAACAATAACAGTTCAGCAGTGCCACAAATAAACAATAACAATCCAGCAGTGCCACAAATAAACAATAACAATCCAGCAGTGCCACAAATAAACACAATAACAGTTCAGCAGTGCCACAAATAAACACAATAACAGTCCAGCAGTGCCACAAATAAACACAATAACAGTCCAGCAGTGCCACAAATAAACAATAACAGTTCAGCAGTGCCACAAATAAACAATAACAGTTCAGCAGTGCCACAAATAAACACAATAACAATTCAGCAGTGCCACAAATAAACACAATAACAGTTCAGCAGTGCCACAAATAAACACAATAACAGTTCAGCAGTGCCACAAATAAACACAATAACAGTCCAGCAATGCCACAAATAAACACAATAACAGTTCAGCAGTGCCACAAATAAACACAATAACAGTCCAGCAGTGCCACAAATAAACAATAAAAGTCCAGCAGTGCCACACATAAACAATAACAGTTCAGCAGTGGCACAAATAAACACAATAACAGTCCAGCAATGCCACAAATAAACACAATAACAGTCCAGCAGTGCCACAAAATAAACACAATAACAGTTCAGCAGTGCCACAAATAAACACAATAACAGTCCAGCAGTGCCACAAATAAACAATAACAGTTCAGCAGTGCCACAAATAAACACAATAACAGTCCAGCAATGCCACAAATAAACACAATAACAGTCCAGCAGTGCCACAAATAAACAATAACAGTCCAGCAGTGCCACAAATAAAAAATAACAGTTCAGCTGTGCCACAAATAAACACAATAACAGTTCAGCAGTGCCACAAATAAACACAATAACAGTTCAGCAGCGCCACAAATAAACACAATAACAGTTCAGCTGTGCCACAAATAAACACAATAACAGTTCAGCTGTGCCACAAATAAACACAATAACAGTTCAGCAGTGCCACAAATAAACAATAACAGTTCAGCAGTGCCACAAATAAACAATAACAGTCCAGCAGTGCCACAAATAAACAATAACAGTTAAGCAGTGCCACAAATAAACAATAACAGTCCAGCAGTGCCACAAATAAACAATAACAGTCCAGCAATGCCACAAATAAACAATAACAGTCCAGCAATGCCACAAATAAACAATAACAGTTCAGCAGTGCCACAAATAAACAATAACAGTCCAGCAGTGCCACAAATAAACAATAACAGTTCAGCTGTGCCACAAATAAACACAATAACAGTTCAGCAGTGCCACAAATAAACAATAACAGTCCAGCAGTGCCACAAATAAACAATAACAGTTCAGCAGTGCCACAAATAAACAATAACAGTTCAGCAGTGCCACAAATAAACAATAACAATCCAGCAGTGCCACAAATAAACACAATAACAGTCCAGCAGTGCCACAAATAAACACAATAACAGTCCAGCAGTGCCACAAATAAACACAATAACAGTCCAGCAGTGCCACAAATAAACACAATAACAGTCCAGCAGTGCCACAAATAAACACAATAACAGTCCAGCAGTGCCACAAATAAACAATAACAGTTCAGCAGTGCCACAAATAAACAATAACAATCCAGCAGTGCCACAAATAAACAATAACAATCCAGCAGTGCCACAAATAAACACAATAACAGTCCAGCAGTGCCACAAATAAACACAATAACAGTCCAGCAGTGCCACAAATAAACAATAACAGTCCAGCAATGCCACAAATAAACAATAACAGTTCAGCAGTGCCACAAATAAACAATAACAGTCCAGCAGTGCCACAAATAAACAATAACAGTTCAGCTGTGCCACAAATAAACACAATAACAGTTCAGCAGTGCCACAA
Source organism: Cepaea hortensis (assembly GCA_963921405.1). Classification (NCBI taxonomy): domain Eukaryota; kingdom Metazoa; phylum Mollusca; class Gastropoda; order Stylommatophora; family Helicidae; genus Cepaea; species Cepaea hortensis. The sequence continues at coordinate 289,867,203 of OY992876.1, forward strand.
ATAAACAATAACAGTCCAGCAGTGCCACAAATAAACAATAACAGTTCAGCAGTGCCACAAATAAACAATAACAGTTCAGCAGTGCCACAAATAAACAATAACAATCCAGCAGTGCCACAAATAAACACAATAACAGTCCAGCAGTGCCACAAATAAACAATAACAGTCCAGCAGTGCCACAAATAAACACAATAACAGTTCAGCTGTGCCACAAATAAACACAATAACAGTTCAGCAGTGCCACAAATAAACAATAACAGTCCAGCAGTGCCACAAATAAACAATAACAGTTCAGCAGTGCCACAAATAAACAATAACAGTTCAGCAGTGCCACAAATAAACAATAACAATCCAGCAGTGCCACAAATAAACACAATAACAGTCCAGCAGTGCCACAAATAAACAATAACAGTCCAGCAGTGCCACAAATAAACACAATAACAGTCCAGCAATGCCACAAATAAACACAATAACAGTTCAGCAGTGCCACAAATAAACACCATAACAGTCCAGCAGTGCCACAAATAAACAATAACAGTCCAGCAGTGCCACAAATAAACAATAACAGTTCAGCAGTGCCACAAATAAACACAATAATAGTCCAGCAATGCCACAAATAAACACAATAACAGTTCAGCAGTGCCACAAATAAACACAATAACAGTCCAGCAGTGCCACAAATAAACAATAACAGTTCAGCAGTGCCACAAATAAACACAATAACAGTCCAGCAATGCCACAAATAAACACAATAACAGTCCAGCAGTGCCACAAATAAACAATAACAGTCCAGCAGTGCCACAAATAAAAAATAACAGTTCAGCTGTGCCACAAATAAACACAATAACAGTTCAGCAGTGCCACAAATAAACACAATAACAGTTCAGCAGTGCCACAAATAAACAATAACAGTCCAGCAGTGCCACAAATAAACAATAACAGTCCAGCAATGCCACAAATAAACACAATAACAGTCCAGCAGTGCCACAAATAAACAATAACAGTTCAGCAATGCCACAAATAAACAATAACAGTTCAGCTGTGCCACAAATAAACACAATAACAGTTCAGCAGTGCCACAAATAAACAATAACAGTCCAGCAGTGCCACAAATAAACACAATAACAGTCCAGCAGTGCCACAAATAAACAATAACAGTCCAGCAGTGCCACAAATAAAAAATAACAGTTCAGCTGTGCCACAAATAAACACAATAACAATTCAGCAGTGCCACAAATAAACACAATAACAGTTCAGCAGTGCCACAAATAAACACAATAACAGTCCAGCAGTGCCACAAATAAACAATAACAGTCCAGCAGTGCCACAAATAAACAATAACAGTTCAGCAGTGCCACAAATAAACACAATAACAGTCCAGCAATGCCACAAATAAACACAATAACAGTCCAGCAGTGCCACAAATAAACAATAAAAGTCCAGCAGTGCCACACATAAACAATAACAGTTCAGCAGTGCCACAAATAAACACAATAACAGTCCAGCAATGCCACAAATAAACACAATAACAGTCCAGCAGTGCCACAAATAAACACAATAACAGTTCAGCAGTGCCACAAATAAACACAATAACAGTCCAGCAGTGCCACAAATAAACAATAACAGTTCAGCTGTGCCACAAATAAACACAATAACAGTCCAGCAATGCCACAAATAAACACAATAACAGTCCAGCAGTGCCACAAATAAACAATAACAGTCCAGCAGTCCCACAAATAAAAAATAACAGTTCAGCTGTGCCACAAATAAACACATTAACAGTTCAGCAGTGCCACAAATAAACACAATAACAGTTTAGCAGTGCCACAAATAAACAATAACAGTCCAGCAGTGCCACAAATAAACACAATAACAGTTCAGCAGTGCCACAAATAAACACAATAACAGTCCAGCATTGCCACAAATAAACAATAACAGTTCAGCTGTGCCACAAATATACACAATAACAGTCCAGCAATGCCACAAATAAACACAATAACAGTCCAGCAGTGCCACAAATAAACAATAACAGTCCAGCAGTCCCACAAATAAAAAATAACAGTTCAGCTGTGCCACAAATAAACACAATAACAGTTCAGCAGTGCCACAAATAAACACAATAACAGTTTAGCAGTGCCACAAATAAACAATAACAGTCCAGCAGTGCCACAAATAAACAATAACAGTCCAGCAATGCCACAAATAAACACAATAACAGTCCAGCAGTGCCACAAATAAACAATAACAGTTCAGCAATGCCACAAATAAACAATAACAGTACAGCAGTGCCACAAATAAACAATAACAGTCCAGCAGTGCCACAAATAAACACAATAACAGTCCAGCAATGCCACAAATAAACACAATAACAGTTCAGCAGTGCCACAAATAAACACCATAACAGTCCAGCAGTGCCACAAATAAACAATAACAGTCCAGCAGTGCCACAAATAAACAATAACAGTTCAGCAGTGCCACAAATAAACACAATAACAGTCCAGCAATGCCACAAATAAACACAATAACAGTTCAGCAGTGCCACAAATAAACACAATAACAGTCCAGCAGTGCCACAAATAAACAATAACAGTTCAGCAGTGCCACAAATAAACACAATAACAGTCCAGCAATGCCACAAATAAACACAATAACAGTCCAGCAGTGCCACAAATAAACAATAACAGTCCAGCAGTGCCACAAATAAAAAATAACAGTTCAGCTGTGCCACAAATAAACACAATAACAGTTCAGCAGTGCCACAAATAAACACAATAACAGTTCAGCAGTGCCACAAATAAACAATAACAGTCCAGCAGTGCCACAAATAAACAATAACAGTCCAGCAATGCCACAAATAAACACAATAACAGTCCAGCAGTGCCACAAATAAACAATAACAGTTCAGCAATGCCACAAATAAACAATAACAGTTCAGCTGTGCCACAAATAAACACAATAACAGTTCAGCAGTGCCACAAATAAACAATAACAGTCCAGCAGTGCCACAAATAAACACAATAACAGTCCAGCAGTGCCACAAATAAACAATAACAGTTCAGCAGTGCCACAAATAAACAATAACAGTCCAGCAGTGCCACAAATAAACAACAGTTCAGCAGTGCCACAAATAAACAATAACAGTCCAGCTGTGCCACAAATAAACACAATAACAGTCCAGCAGTGCCACAAATAAACAATAACAGTCCATCAGTGCCACAAATAAACAATAACAGTCCAGCAGTGCCACAAATAAACGCAACAGTACAGCAGTGCCACAAATAAACACAATAACAGTCCAGCAGTGCCACAAATAAACACAATAACAGTCCAGCAATGCCACAAATAAACACAATAACAGTTCAGCAGTGCCACAAATAAACACAATAACAGTCCAGCAGTGCCACAAATAAACAACAGTTCAGCAGTGCCACAAATAAACAATAACAGTCCAGCTGTGCCACAAATAAACACAATAACAGTCCAGCAGTGCCACAAATAAACAATAACAGTTCAGCAATGCCACAAATAAACAATAACAGTTCAGCTGTGCCACAAATAAACACAATAACAGTACAGCAGTGCCACAAATAAACAATAACATTCCAGCAGTGCCACAAATAAACACAATAACAGTCCAGCAATGCCACAAATAAACACAATAACAGTTCAGCAGTGCCACAAATAAACACAATAACAGTTCAGCAGTGCCACAAATAAACAATAACAGTTCAGCAGTGCCACAAATAAATAATAACAGTCCAGCAGTGCCACAAATAAACACAATAACAGTTCAGCAGTGCCACAAATAAACACAATAACAGTTCAGCAGTGCCACAAATAAACAATAACAGTCCAGCAGTGCCACAAATAAACACAATAACAGTTCAGCAGTGCCACAAATAAACAATAACAGTCCAGCAGTGCCACAAATAAACAATAACAGTTCAGCAATGCCACAAATAAACAATAACAGTTCAGCTGTGCCACAAATAAACACAATAACAGTTCAGCAGTGCCACAAATAAACAATAACAGTCCAGAAGTGCCACAAATAAACACAATAACAGTTCAGCAGTGCCACAAATAAACACAATAACAGTTCAGCTGTGCCACAAATAAACAATAACAGTCCAGCAGTGCCACAAATAAACAATAACAGTTCAGCAGTGCCACAAATAAACACAATAACAGTTCAGCAGTGCCACAAATAAACACAATAACAGTTCAGCTGTGCCACAAATAAACACAATAACAGTTCAGCTGTGCCACAAATAAACACAATAACAGTTCAGCAGTGCCACAAATAAACAATAACAGTCCAGCAGTGCCACAAATAAACAATAACAGTCCAGCAGTGCCACAAATAAACAATAACAGTTCAGCAGTGCCACAAATAAACAATAACAGTTCAGCAGTGCCACAAATAAGCAATAACAATCCAGCAGTGCCACAAATAAACACAATAACAGTCCAGCAGTGCCACAAATAAACACAATAACAGTCCAGCAGTGCCACAAATAAACACAATAACAGTCCAGCAGTGCCACAAATAAACACAATAACAGTCCAGCAGTGCCACAAATAAACACAATAACAGTCCAGCAGTGCCACAAATAAACAATAACAGTTCAGCAGTGCCACAAATAAACAATAACAATCCAGCAGTGCCACAAATAAACAATAACAATCCAGCAGTGCCACAAATAAACACAATAACAGTTCAGCAGTGCCACAAATAAACACAATAACAGTCCAGCAGTGCCACAAATAAACACAATAACAGTCCAGCAGTGCCACAAATAAACAATAACAGTTCAGCAGTGCCACAAATAAACAATAACAGTTCAGCAGTGCCACAAATAAACACAATAACAATTCAGCAGTGCCACAAATAAACACAATAACAGTTCAGCAGTGCCACAAATAAACACAATAACAGTTCAGCAGTGCCACAAATAAACACAATAACAGTCCAGCAATGCCACAAATAAACACAATAACAGTTCAGCAGTGCCACAAATAAACACAATAACAGTCCAGCAGTGCCACAAATAAACAATAAAAGTCCAGCAGTGCCACACATAAACAATAACAGTTCAGCAGTGGCACAAATAAACACAATAACAGTCCAGCAATGCCACAAATAAACACAATAACAGTCCAGCAGTGCCACAAAATAAACACAATAACAGTTCAGCAGTGCCACAAATAAACACAATAACAGTCCAGCAGTGCCACAAATAAACAATAACAGTTCAGCAGTGCCACAAATAAACACAATAACAGTCCAGCAATGCCACAAATAAACACAATAACAGTCCAGCAGTGCCACAAATAAACAATAACAGTCCAGCAGTGCCACAAATAAAAAATAACAGTTCAGCTGTGCCACAAATAAACACAATAACAGTTCAGCAGTGCCACAAATAAACACAATAACAGTTCAGCAGCGCCACAAATAAACACAATAACAGTTCAGCTGTGCCACAAATAAACACAATAACAGTTCAGCTGTGCCACAAATAAACACAATAACAGTTCAGCAGTGCCACAAATAAACAATAACAGTTCAGCAGTGCCACAAATAAACAATAACAGTCCAGCAGTGCCACAAATAAACAATAACAGTTAAGCAGTGCCACAAATAAACAATAACAGTCCAGCAGTGCCACAAATAAACAATAACAGTCCAGCAATGCCACAAATAAACAATAACAGTCCAGCAATGCCACAAATAAACAATAACAGTTCAGCAGTGCCACAAATAAACAATAACAGTCCAGCAGTGCCACAAATAAACAATAACAGTTCAGCTGTGCCACAAATAAACACAATAACAGTTCAGCAGTGCCACAAATAAACAATAACAGTCCAGCAGTGCCACAAATAAACAATAACAGTTCAGCAGTGCCACAAATAAACAATAACAGTTCAGCAGTGCCACAAATAAACAATAACAATCCAGCAGTGCCACAAATAAACACAATAACAGTCCAGCAGTGCCACAAATAAACACAATAACAGTCCAGCAGTGCCACAAATAAACACAATAACAGTCCAGCAGTGCCACAAATAAACACAATAACAGTCCAGCAGTGCCACAAATAAACACAATAACAGTCCAGCAGTGCCACAAATAAACAATAACAGTTCAGCAGTGCCACAAATAAACAATAACAATCCAGCAGTGCCACAAATAAACAATAACAATCCAGCAGTGCCACAAATAAACACAATAACAGTCCAGCAGTGCCACAAATAAACACAATAACAGTCCAGCAGTGCCACAAATAAACAATAACAGTCCAGCAATGCCACAAATAAACAATAACAGTTCAGCAGTGCCACAAATAAACAATAACAGTCCAGCAGTGCCACAAATAAACAATAACAGTTCAGCTGTGCCACAAATAAACACAATAACAGTTCAGCAGTGCCACAAATAAACAATAACAGTCCAGCAGTGCCACAAATAAACAATAACAGTTCAGCAGTGCCACAAATAAACAATAACAGTTCAGCAGTGCCACAAATAAACAATAACAATCCAGCAGTGCCACAAATAAACACAATAACAGTCCAGCAGTGCCACAAATAAACAATAACAGTCCAGCAGTGCCACAAATAAACACAATAACAGTTCAGCTGTGCCACAAATAAACACAATAACAGTTCAGCAGTGCCACAAATAAACAATAACAGTCCAGCAGTGCCACAAATAAACAATAACAGTTCAGCAGTGCCACAAATAAACAATAACAGTTCAGCAGTGCCACAAATAAACAATAACAATCCAGCAGTGCCACAAATAAACACAATAACAGTCCAGCAGTGCCACAAATAAACAATAACAGTCCAGCAGTGCCACAAATAAACACAATAACAGTCCAGCAATGCCACAAATAAACACAATAACAGTTCAGCAGTGCCACAAATAAACACCATAACAGTCCAGCAGTGCCACAAATAAACAATAACAGTCCAGCAGTGCCACAAATAAACAATAACAGTTCAGCAGTGCCACAAATAAACACAATAATAGTCCAGCAATGCCACAAATAAACACAATAACAGTTCAGCAGTGCCACAAATAAACACAATAACAGTCCAGCAGTGCCACAAATAAACAATAACAGTTCAGCAGTGCCACAAATAAACACAATAACAGTCCAGCAATGCCACAAATAAACACAATAACAGTCCAGCAGTGCCACAAATAAACAATAACAGTCCAGCAGTGCCACAAATAAAAAATAACAGTTCAGCTGTGCCACAAATAAACACAATAACAGTTCAGCAGTGCCACAAATAAACACAATAACAGTTCAGCAGTGCCACAAATAAACAATAACAGTCCAGCAGTGCCACAAATAAACAATAACAGTCCAGCAATGCCACAAATAAACACAATAACAGTCCAGCAGTGCCACAAATAAACAATAACAGTTCAGCAATGCCACAAATAAACAATAACAGTTCAGCTGTGCCACAAATAAACACAATAACAGTTCAGCAGTGCCACAAATAAACAATAACAGTCCAGCAGTGCCACAAATAAACACAATAACAGTCCAGCAGTGCCACAAATAAACAATAACAGTTCAGCAGTGCCACAAATAAACAATAACAGTCCAGCAGTGCCACAAATAAACAACAGTTCAGCAGTGCCACAAATAAACAATAACAGTCCAGCTGTGCCACAAATAAACACAATAACAGTCCAGCAGTGCCACAAATAAACAATAACAGTCCAGCAGTGCCACAAATAAACAATAACAGTCCAGCAGTGCCACAAATAAACACAACAGTACAGCAGTGCCACAAATAAACACAATAACAGTCCAGCAGTGCCACAAATAAACACAATAACAGTCCAGCAATGCCACAAATAAACACAATAACAGTTCAGCAGTGCCACAAATAAACACAATAACAGTCCAGCAGTGCCACAAATAAACAACAGTTCAGCAGTGCCACAAATAAACAATAACAGTCCAGCTGTGCCACAAATAAACACAATAACAGTCCAGCAGTGCCACAAATAAACAATAACAGTTCAGCAATGCCACAAATAAACAATAACAGTTCAGCTGTGCCACAAATAAACACAATAACAGTACAGCAGTGCCACAAATAAACAATAACATTCCAGCAGTGCCACAAATAAACACAATAACAGTCCAGCAATGCCACAAATAAACACAATAACAGTTCAGCAGTGCCACAAATAAACACAATAACAGTTCAGCAGTGCCACAAATAAACAATAACAGTTCAGCAGTGCCACAAATAAATAATAACAGTCCAGCAGTGCCACAAATAAACACAATAACAGTTCAGCAGTGCCACAAAAAAACACAATAACAGTTCAGCAGTGCCACAAATAAACAATAACAGTCCAGCAGTGCCACAAATAAACACAATAACAGTTCAGCAGTGCCACAAATAAACAATAACAGTCCAGCAGTGCCACAAATAAACAATAACAGTTCAGCAATGCCACAAATAAACAATAACAGTTCAGCTGTGCAACAAATAAACACAATAACAGTTCAGCAGTGCCACAAATAAACAATAACAGTCCAGCAGTGCCACAAATAAACACAATAACAGTTCAGCAGTGCCACAAATAAACACAATAACAGTTCAGCTGTGCCACAAATAAACAATAACAGTCCAGCAGTGCCACAAATAAACAATAACAGTTCAGCAGTGCCACAAATAAACACAATAACAGTTCAGCAGTGCCACAAATAAACACAATAACAGTTCAGCTGTGCCACAAATAAACACAATAACAGTTCAGCTGTGCCACAAATAAACACAATAACAGTCCAGCAGTGCCACAAATAAACAATAACAGTTCAGCAATGCCACAAATAAACAATAACAGTTCAGCTGTGCCACAAATAAACACAATAACAGTACAGCAGTGCCACAAATAAACAATAACATTCCAGCAGTGCCACAAATAAACACAATAACAGTCCAGCAATGCCACAAATAAACACAATAACAGTTCAGCAGTGCCACAAATAAACACAATAACAGTTCAGCAGTGCCACAAATAAACAATAACAGTTCAGCAGTGCCACAAATAAATAATAACAGTCCAGCAGTGCCACAAATAAACACAATAACAGTTCAGCAGTGCCACAAAAAAACACAATAACAGTTCAGCAGTGCCACAAATAAACAATAACAGTCCAGCAGTGCCACAAATAAACACAATAACAGTTCAGCAGTGCCACAAATAAACAATAACAGTCCAGCAGTGCCACAAATAAACAATAACAGTTCAGCAATGCCACAAATAAACAATAACAGTTCAGCTGTGCAACAAATAAACACAATAACAGTTCAGCAGTGCCACAAATAAACAATAACAGTCCAGCAGTGCCACAAATAAACACAATAACAGTTCAGCAGTGCCACAAATAAACACAATAACAGTTCAGCTGTGCCACAAATAAACAATAACAGTCCAGCAGTGCCACAAATAAACAATAACAGTTCAGCAGTGCCACAAATAAACACAATAACAGTTCAGCAGTGCCACAAATAAACACAATAACAGTTCAGCTGTGCCACAAATAAACACAATAACAGTTCAGCAGTGCCACAAATAAACACAATAACAGTCCAGCAATGCCACAAATAAACACAATAACAGTTCAGCAGTGCCACAAATAAACACAATAACAGTCCAGCAATGCCACAAATAAATACAATAACAGTCCAGCAGTGCCACAAATAAACAATAACAGTCCAGCAGTGCCACAAATAAAAAATAACAGTTCAGCTGTGCCACAAATAAACACAATAACAGTTCAGCAGTGCCACAAATAAACACAATAACAGTTCAGCAGCGCCACAAATAAACACAATAACAGTTCAGCTGTGCCACAAATAAACACAATAACAGTTCAGCTGTGCCACAAATAAACACAATAACAGTTCAGCAGTGCCACAAATAAACAATAACAGTTCAGCAGTGCCACAAATAAACAATAACAGTCCAGCAGTGCCACAAATAAACAATAACAGTTAAGCAGTGCCACAAATAAACAATAACAGTCCAGCAGTGCCACAAATAAACAATAACAGTCCAGCAATGCCACAAATAAACAATAACAGTCCAGCAATGCCACAAATAAACAATAACAGTTCAGCAGTGCCACAAATAAACAATAACAGTCCAGCAGTGCCACAAATAAACAATAACAGTTCAGCTGTGCCACAAATAAACACAATAACAGTTCAGCAGTGCCACAAATAAACAATAACAGTCCAGCAGTGCCACAAATAAACAATAACAGTTCAGCAGTGCCACAAATAAACAATAACAGTTCAGCAGTGCCACAAATAAACAATAACAATCCAGCAGTGCCACAAATAAACAATAACAGTTCAGCTGTGCAACAAATAAACACAATAACAGTTCAGCAGTGCCACAAATAAACAATAACAGTCCAGCAGTGCCACAAATAAACACAATAACAGTTCAGCAGTGCCACAAATAAACACAATAACAGTTCAGCTGTGCCACAAATAAACAATAACAGTCCAGCAGTGCCACAAATAAACAATAACAGTTCAGCAGTGCCACAAATAAACACAATAACAGTTCAGCAGTGCCACAAATAAACACAATAACAGTTCAGCTGTGCCACAAATAAACACAATAACAGTTCAGCAGTGCCACAAATAAACACAATAACAGTCCAGCAATGCCACAAATAAACACAATAACAGTTCAGCAGTGCCACAAATAAACACAATAACAGTCCAGCAGTGCCACAAATAAACAATAACAGTTCAGCTGTGCCACAAATAAACACAATAACAGTTCAGCAGTGCCACAAATAAACAATAACAGTCCAGCAGTGCCACAAATAAACAATAACAGTTCAGCAGTGCCACAAATAAACAATAACAGTTCAGCAGTGCCACAAATAAACAATAACAATCCAGCAGTGCCACAAATAAACACAATAACAGTCCAGCAGTGCCACAAATAAACACAATAACAGTCCAGCAGTGCCACAAATAAACAATAACAGTCCAGCAATGCCACAAATAAACAATAACAGTTCAGCAGTGCCACAAATAAACAATAACAGTCCAGCAGTGCCACAAATAAACAATAACAGTTCAGCTGTGCCACAAATAAACACAATAACAGTTCAGCAGTGCCACAAATAAACAATAACAGTCCAGCAGTGCCACAAATAAACAATAACAGTTCAGCAGTGCCACAAATAAACAATAACAGTTCAGCAGTGCCACAAATAAACAATAACAATCCAGCAGTGCCACAAATAAACACAATAACAGTCCAGCAGTGCCACAAATAAACAATAACAGTCCAGCAGTGCCACAAATAAACACAATAACAGTCCAGCAATGCCACAAATAAACACAATAACAGTTCAGCAGTGCCACAAATAAACACCATAACAGTCCAGCAGTGCCACAAATAAACAATAACAGTCCAGCAGTGCCACAAATAAACAATAACAGTTCAGCAGTGCCACAAATAAACACAATAATAGTCCAGCAATGCCACAAATAAACACAATAACAGTTCAGCAGTGCCACAAATAAACACAATAACAGTCCAGCAGTGCCACAAATAAACAATAACAGTTCAGCAGTGCCACAAATAAACACAATAACAGTCCAGCAATGCCACAAATAAACACAATAACAGTCCAGCAGTGCCACAAATAAACAATAACAGTTCAGCAATGCCACAAATAAACAATAACAGTTCAGCTGTGCCACAAATAAACACAATAACAGTTCAGCAGTGCCACAAATAAACAATAACAGTCCAGCAGTGCCACAAATAAACACAATAACAGTCCAGCAGTGCCACAAATAAACAATAACAGTTCAGCAGTGCCACAAATAAACAATAACAGTCCAGCAGTGCCACAAATAAACAACAGTTCAGCAGTGCCACAAATAAACAATAACAGTCCAGCTGTGCCACAAATAAACACAATAACAGTCCAGCAGTGCCACAAATAAACAATAACAGTCCAGCAGTGCCACAAATAAACAATAACAGTCCAGCAGTGCCACAAATAAACACAACAGTACAGCAGTGCCACAAATAAACACAATAACAGTCCAGCAGTGCCACAAATAAACACAATAACAGTCCAGCAATGCCACAAATAAACACAATAACAGTTCAGCAGTGCCACAAATAAACACAATAACAGTCCAGCAGTGCCACAAATAAACAACAGTTCAGCAGTGCCACAAATAAACAATAACAGTCCAGCTGTGCCACAAATAAACACAATAACAGTCCAGCAGTGCCACAAATAAACAATAACAGTTCAGCAATGCCACAAATAAACAATAACAGTTCAGCTGTGCCACAAATAAACACAATAACAGTACAGCAGTGCCACAAATAAACAATAACATTCCAGCAGTGCCACAAATAAACACAATAACAGTCCAGCAATGCCACAAATAAACACAATAACAGTTCAGCAGTGCCACAAATAAACACAATAACAGTTCAGCAGTGCCACAAATAAACAATAACAGTTCAGCAGTGCCACAAATAAATAATAACAGTCCAGCAGTGCCACAAATAAACACAATAACAGTTCAGCAGTGCCACAAAAAAACACAATAACAGTTCAGCAGTGCCACAAATAAACAATAACAGTCCAGCAGTGCCACAAATAAACACAATAACAGTTCAGCAGTGCCACAAATAAACAATAACAGTCCAGCAGTGCCACAAATAAACAATAACAGTTCAGCAATGCCACAAATAAACAATAACAGTTCAGCTGTGCAACAAATAAACACAATAACAGTTCAGCAGTGCCACAAATAAACAATAACAGTCCAGCAGTGCCACAAATAAACACAATAACAGTTCAGCAGTGCCACAAATAAACACAATAACAGTTCAGCTGTGCCACAAATAAACAATAACAGTCCAGCAGTGCCACAAATAAACAATAACAGTTCAGCAGTGCCACAAATAAACACAATAACAGTTCAGCAGTGCCACAAATAAACACAATAACAGTTCAGCTGTGCCACAAATAAACACAATAACAGTTCAGCTGTGCCACAAATAAACACAATAACAGTTCAGCAGTGCCACAAATAAACAATAACAGTCCAGCAGTGCCACAAATAAACAATAACAGTCCAGCAGTGCCACAAATAAACAATAACAGTTCAGCAGTGCCACAAATAAACAATAACAGTTCAGCAGTGCCACAAATAAACAATAACAATCCAGCAGTGCCACAAATAAACACAATAACAGTCCAGCAGTGCCACAAATAAACACAATAACAGTCCAGCAGTGCCACAAATAAACACAATAACAGTCCAGCAGTGCCACAAATAAACACAATAACAGTCCAGCAGTGCCACAAATAAACACAATAACAGTCCAGCAGTGCCACAAATAAACAATAACAGTTCAGCAGTGCCACAAATAAACAATAACAATCCAGCAGTGCCACAAATAAACAATAACAATCCAGCAGTGCCACAAATAAACACAATAACAGTTCAGCAGTGCCACAAATAAACACAATAACAGTCCAGCAGTGCCACAAATAAACACAATAACAGTCCAGCAGTGCCACAAATAAACAATAACAGTTCAGCAGTGCCACAAATAAACAATAACAGTTCAGCAGTGCCACAAATAAACACAATAACAATTCAGCAGTGCCACAAATAAACACAATAACAGTTCAGCGGTGCCACAAATAAACACAATAACAGTTCAGCAGTGCCACAAATAAACACAATAACAGTCCAGCAGTGCCACAAATAAACAATAACAGTCCAGCAGTGCCACAAATAAACAATAACAGTTCAGCAGTGCCACAAATAAACACAATAACAGTCCAGCAATGCCACAAATAAACACAATAACAGTTCAGCAGTGCCACAAATAAACACAATAACAGTCCAGCAGTGCCACAAATAAACAATAAAAGTCCAGCAGTGCCACACATAAACAATAACAGTTCAGCAGTGGCACAAATAAACACAATAACAGTCCAGCAATGCCACAAATAAACACAATAACAGTCCAGCAGTGCCACAAAATAAACACAATAACAGTTCAGCAGTGCCACAAATAAACACAATAACAGTCCAGCAGTGCCACAAATAAACAATAACAGTTCAGCAGTGCCACAAATAAACACAATAACAGTCCAGCAATGCCACAAATAAATACAATAACAGTCCAGCAGTGCCACAAATAAACAATAACAGTCCAGCAGTGCCACAAATAAAAAATAACAGTTCAGCTGTGCCACAAATAAACACAATAACAGTTCAGCAGTGCCACAAATAAACACAATAACAGTTCAGCAGCGCCACAAATAAACACAATAACAGTTCAGCTGTGCCACAAATAAACACAATAACAGTTCAGCTGTGCCACAAATAAACACAATAACAGTTCAGCAGTGCCACAAATAAACAATAACAGTTCAGCAGTGCCACAAATAAACAATAACAGTCCAGCAGTGCCACAAATAAACAATAACAGTTAAGCAGTGCCACAAATAAACAATAACAGTCCAGCAGTGCCACAAATAAACAATAACAGTCCAGCAATGCCACAAATAAACAATAACAGTCCAGCAATGCCACAAATAAACAATAACAGTTCAGCAGTGCCACAAATAAACAATAACAGTCCAGCAGTGCCACAAATAAACAATAACAGTTCAGCTGTGCCACAAATAAACACAATAACAGTTCAGCAGTGCCACAAATAAACAATAACAGTCCAGCAATGCCACAAATAAACAATAACAGTTCAGCAGTGCCACAAATAAACAATAACAGTTCAGCAGTGCCACAAATAAACAATAACAATCCAGCAGTGCCACAAATAAACACAATAACAGTCCAGCAGTGCCACAAATAAACACAATAACAGTCCAGCAGTGCCACAAATAAACACAATAACAGTCCAGCAGTGCCACAAATAAACACAATAACAGTCCAGCAGTGCCACAAATAAACACAATAACAGTCCAGCAGTGCCACAAATAAACACAATAACAGTCCAGCAGTGCCACAAATAAACAATAACAGTTCAGCAGTGCCACAAATAAACAATAACAATCCAGCAGTGCCACAAATAAACAATAACAATCCAGCAGTGCCACAAATAAACACAATAACAGTCCAGCAGTGCCACAAATAAACACAATAACAGTCCAGCAGTGCCACAAATAAACACAATAACAGTCCAGCAGTGCCACAAATAAACAATAACAGTTCAGCAGTGCCACAAATAAACAATAACAGTTCAGCAGTGCCACAAATAAACACAATAACAATTCAGCAGTGCCACAAATAAACACAATAACAGTTCAGCAGTGCCACAAATAAACACAATAACAGTTCAGCAGTGCCACAAATAAACACAATAACTGTCCAGCAGTGCCACAAATAAACAATAACAGTCCAGCAGTGCCACAAATAAACAATAACAGTTCAGCAGTGCCACAAATAAACACAATAACAGTCCAGCAATGCCACAAATAAACACAATAACAGTTCAGCAGTGCCACAAATAAACACAATAACAGTCCAGCAGTGCCACAAATAAACAATAAAAGTCCAGCAGTGCCACACATAAACAATAACAGTTCAGCAGTGCCACAAATAAACACAATAACAGTCCAGCAATGCCACAAATAAACACAATAACAGTCCAGCAGTGCCACAAATAAACACAATAACAGTTCAGCAGTGCCACAAATAAACACAATAACAGTCCAGCAGTGCCACAAATAAACAATAACAGTTCAGCTGTGCCACAAATAAACACAATAACAGTCCAGCAATGCCACAAATAAACACAATAACAGTCCAGCAGTGCCACAAATAAACAATAACAGTCCAGCAGTGCCACAAATAAAAAATAACAGTTCAGCTGTGCCACAAATAAACACAATAACAGTTCAGCAGTGCCACAAATAAACACAATAACAGTTTAGCAGTGCCACAAATAAACAATAACAGTCCAGCAGTGCCACAAATAAACAATAACAGTCCAGCAATGCCACTAATAAACACAATAACAGTCCAGCAGTGCCACAAATAAACAATAACAGTTCAGCAATGCCACAAATAAACAATAACAGTTCAGCTGTGCCACAAATAAACACAATAACAGTACAGCAGTGCCACAAATAAACAATAACAGTCCAGCAGTGCCACAAATAAACACAATAACAGTCCAGCAATGCCACAAATAAACACAATAACAGTTCAGCAATGCCACAAATAAACACCATAACAGTCCAGCAGTGCCACAAATAAACAATAACAGTCCAGCAGTGCCACAAATAAACAATAACAGTTCAGCAGTGCCACAAATAAACACAATAACAGTCCAGCAATGCCACAAATAAACACAATAACAGTTCAGCAGTGCCACAAATAAACACAATAACAGTCCAGCAGTGCCACAAATAAACAATAACAGTTCAGCAGTGCCACAAATAAACACAATAACAGTCCAGCAATGCCACAAATAAACACAATAACAGTCCAGCAGTGCCACAAATAAACAATAACAGTCCAGCAGTGCCACAAATAAAAAATAACAGTTCAGCTGTGCCACAAATAAACACAATAACAGTTCAGCAGTGCCACAAATAAACACAATAACAGTTCAGCAGTGCCACAAATAAACAATAACAGTCCAGCAGTGCCACAAATAAACAATAACAGTCCAGCAATGCCACAAATAAACACAATAACAGTCCAGCAGTGCCACAAATAAACAATAACAGTTCAGCAATGCCACAAATAAACAATAACAGTTCAGCTGTGCCACAAATAAACACAATAACAGTTCAGCAGTGCCACAAATAAACAATAACAGTCCAGCAGTGCCACAAATAAACACAATAACAGTCCAGCAGTGCCACAAATAAACAATAACAGTTCAGCAGTGCCACAAATAAACAATAACAATCCAGCAGTGCCACAAATAAACAATAACAATCCAGCAGTGCCACAAATAAACACAATAACAGTTCAGCAGTGCCACAAATAAACACAATAACAGTCCAGCAGTGCCACAAATAAACAACCATCCAGCAGTGCCACAAATAAACAATAACAGTCCAGCAGTGCCACAAATAAACAATAACAGTTCAGCAGTGCCACAAATAAACAATAACAGTTCAGCTGTGCCACAAATAAACACAGTAACAGTTCAGCAGTGCCACAAATAAACAATAACAGTCCAGCAGTGCCACAAATAAAGAATAACAGTTCAGCAGTGCCACAAATAAACACAATAACAGTCCAGCAATGCCACAAATAAACACAATAACAGTTCAGCAGTGCCACAAATATACACACACACACACACACATACATACATACCGTTGAGGATCGCAAGATGTGGAGAACATGATCATCAACGCCAGTCGGCAAGACACTGGATGATGTCATATCGCCCAAACGGGTTGGTAAAGGACCTTTCACGAAAATGATTGATTTAGGAACCGACATCACAGCATTCGGGGCATTCCCATTAGCGCTCCGTCCCCATCCTCAGCAGCCAGCGAAGAGTTCCAACACCAATAGTACCAGTAGCAATCTGTTCCGTCTCGCCTTTCCTCTGAGTGTCGAGCGTCGGTCAGATCCCCTCGTCACTCCTCGCTGCCGCACTCTTGCCAGACCATGGTGATCCATTTGCTCCACCGAGGTGTACACGTGCTCCCACAAGGCCGCAACCACGTCTGCCTTGTCATGCATCAACACTCCACCAAGTTTTGCAGAGCCAGCCAATCTGTCTGCCTGTTCATTCCCCAGCACACCGGCATGCCCCGGAGAAAAGATCCAGGCGATGCTTGCCACCCGTGACCTCCGAAGCGAAGCAAGCCACTCTGCCCGACGCTTGCCTGTCATCACCTTCCTCGGCATGCTTTCTGAGTCAGTTACAATCACGATGTCCCCAGGCACTTCTACCTCTCAACACCGACCCGTCTGTGTAGATAATCACATTACCTGAGCGAGCATTATCCTAAATTAGCTGCTGGATTTCCACTTCCGTGGCCCCTGCTGGCCACTCCCTGCACTCCCGGCTCAATGTGATTATAACTCTGCACAAGTCTGACTGCTCCGCTGGCCCTCTGACCCACTCCTCTCCACGCCTAATGTTCTCCAAGGGGCACACCTGTCTGATCGTATCCTCCGCCTGAGCCATCCATGATTTCCCTCTTATCAGTCGCTGGCCCTTAACTGCGTCCAGTGCCTCATGCAACGAGTGATCTGTGTCTGCAGCTACTCTGAGGTATGCCTTCGCCTGCATCACCTTGAGCCTACCAGCAACAGTCGGCAGACCAAGGATGTAACGCATACACACTATTGGGGTGTCTCTGGTGCATCCCAGAATGACCCGTATAGCTTCGTTCTGTATGCGCTCCAATGTCACCAGCTGACTCTTTGAGACAGTGAGCAATCCTAGTCCATAATCAATCACTGAGAGGATCAATATACCAGCACTTGATCCTCTCAGTGATCCTCGCGAAAATGAACATGTTGAAAAGGTTATGTATTAAAGGTCAAATAGCTTAGGGGCAAACCATCTATGATTGGACAGCTGAAAGCCAGGGAAGGTTAACCCGGTCAACAAATGCCCGCAGAAGTCGGATGTGTCGGCCTAACGGCGCAAGAACGCAGCTCTGCTGTATACATGCACAACGCAATCACGTCCAGAAAAAAAAAAAAACAAATCTCTCCGGATGAACACAGAAGAAGAAGGACAGCTAAAAGTAGACCTGTGTAAATTATGTACAGGAAGTCCTATAACTGGAAGGGGCTCATAATAATAGAGCATTATATACGACTATCAGAAAAAAAAATCATCATCATCATGTGCTATGCCAATAAGCTTGGGCGGTCATGTTTCGCCATCTCATACGATCACCAGAGTCGTGGATCAGCTCCGTGTTCCTGTCTCGACCATATCACATGGTCAAGCCATCCAGGTATTTACTTCTCTGTCTTCCCCTTGTTCTCTTCCCCTCATTCTTGTTAGTTGTCAACAAGTTCTCTAGTTTATTTCTTCTCATAATGTGTCCAACATTTTTTTGACTGTCTACGACTAATGTCTCTAATCAGTTTACGGTTTTCATTTGTTTCCTGTAGGACTTGGTCATTGATTTTTCTGTCTGTCCATGGTATTCCTTGCATTTCCCTCAGAAACCACATTTCCACAGCGATTATATGTTTTTCAGCTTGTCTGCTCATTGTCTAAGCTTTACATCCATACAAAAGTACAGGTTCTATGTAGCACTTCAACACTCTTTTTCTCGTTGCGAATGGGATCTTTTTATTGGTCGGTATGTTTTCCATCTTGCAAAAGGCTACCTTCACCATGGCGATTCTTCTTGTAATCTCTCCAAGGCATCTCCCATCAGATGTTATGACTTCCTAGATAAATGTACCGATTCACTTGTTTAAGAATATTCATTTTTAATTGTATATATTTCATTGTGGTATTTCTTCCTTCCTAGTGACGATCATATTGTGTCTTCTTACAATTTAATTCTAACCCTTGTTGTTCAGTGTGCAACAACAGCAGCAACTAAATATTACAGATCCTGCTCATTGTCTGCAATCAATACTGCATCTTCCGTATATCTAATGTTATTGATGCTATGTCCGCCAATGGTGATTCCTCTCAAATCTTCTAAATTTCTAAAAATATTTTCTCTGTATAGGGAAAAAACGTTCTGGAGACATTATACATCTTTGTCGTACACCTCTCTTATTAGGCTGGTATTGACCAATTTCATACTCAATCTTTATGGCAGCTTGTTGTTTCCAATATATGTTTATTTTACAAGTTTAAGAACTTTCACATTAATTTGTAGCTAGCATCTTCATCATGTTGACATGTCTTACTTTATCGAAAGCCTTTGTGTAGTCAATGAAGCAAAGATGTAGCCTCTATTTACTTCTATAGAAAGTTCAATTATTGTTCTCAGCATATACATAACATTTACTGTACACTTGCCTTCAACAAACCCACATTGTTCTTCTCCTATCTCGGGTTGTATTTTCTTAATAACTCTTTGCATTATGATTCTTAGCAAAATCTTCGTGATGTGGCTCATTATACTAATTGTTCGATGTAGATCACATTCCGAGGATTCTAATTTCTTTGGGATTGCAATAAATATAGAATTACGTAATTCAGGAGGTATTTCTCCAGTATCATATATTGTGTTCAGCAGTCTGATGACCTGGTGTAACATAATGGCTCCAGACGTTCGCATCCCCAGTCTATTTACATTTCTCAATATTAAAACAATTAAATAACGTAAGCCGTCTTGATAACTTGGTCTAAGAATAACTTAGAAACTTCGAGATCGGGAGAAAGGGGATGAACGGTGGTGACCCATGGTGATTGGTTGATCCTTGGGCGAGTAACGCTATTATCTAGGCATAATTAATTAGCCCGCCAGTCGAAGCTTTGATTCCATCTCGATAGGATGTGTCAACGATGCAGTGATCATAACGTGCCCAAAATCCATCTTTAAGATGTAGTTCTGCATCTCAGGTACCACAAATCATTTATATGTTATGTGTAAGCCTGATGATAAGAGAGTGAAACGAATGGCATGGTATTTTTCTTGAGAAAATGTGAGAATGAAGACCGACATTCGTTCTTCAGTGAAACTAAAGCTGCCGCTCTAACATGTCATGTCTGCCACAGTGAAATATTCTTACCATGTCTATTAGCTATCTGAATGATGATTTGCATGTGCTTGTGTCTGTAAACTACGCTCAATGCATATGGCAAAACCTCTGCGCGCTCTGAATATTCGTGAGTGCCTATCATGACTCATTCTAACCAAACTGTACACTGCTCTTGCTAGTTACATTTGGCAGTCTGGATTGGAATGTGTGATGCTGCATGTAATATTTCCTTTATAATGGCTGAGAATGTTTGAGTGAATGAGACGGTAATTATATAATTAACCTCTCATATTTGTAAAAGTAACGATGCTTATTATATCCATGTTTGCGGGACTGCATTGCGCTTTAGAAATTACAAAGTTCATGTAATATCTGAGGGCTATGTTACGCTCAAGAAGATTGCCAAAGCATTCATATAGATTTTCCTGGGATGCAATTTCTCTTCAACGTTATGTACTGGGTCCTTTGCAACAAAATGGTTTTGGGTTCATATGAATTACATTCCGACAAGGAGCAAGAGTGTCTGGTCTGCTGAATATAAATGACGGCTCAGGATAATTGTCAAGGAAAATTCATGTCTTCTTTCATATGTGTATTCCACATTTTAAAGCATTGCTTATGCAATACTGCTTGGTACTCATTGTAGTAAATATTACCATTACTCAGTGGGACAAGAGCACATGATGATGATAATTGATGGTGCTTGTGGATCTGGTCTGGCTTGAGGGGAGGAAGTTTGGCATTGCGGTGTGAGTGTGAAGGAGGTGGGACATTCTTGTACAAAAGTATCACCTTTATGAATGCTAATTGGTCCATTGCCATTAGTTTAATGATATTGCCAAGTGCAGTCATGAAAGATGCCTGTCTTCTATCTATCTCATGTCTGCCTTATGGTGATTGGTTCAGCAGATGTACCTCATGATGGTGTTCATTTTCTGCTGTTTGCTTCATGTCTTGCTTTGCAACGCTAGTGCATGATGCTGCCTTACATTGCCTACTTCTGAATGCTAAACACTGTCTGTTCTTCATGGTACACAGGTCCACTGTGATCTACTTATTGTGAGAACCTAGTTAGACAAATAATTACAAGGTGATTTATAATGGTGTGAAGCTGCCCCGGATTTAGCAAGTGTGCCTATGATCTCACAGTTTTGGGGATGGCCCTTGTGAGGGAGATATCACCCCGGACCACCAAATAAATTGCACATCATCACCAGTGAAAGGCGGGTGTTCGAATATCACTTCTCTCCCCCCTTCCCATTCCTCTCTGAATTTGAAATGGTATTACATCACCATGATCATGTTTAAACAGATGTAAAACACATGTTGTACCTTTGTTTATTAACAGAGAATGAGGAAGATGGAGGAGGCCCTTTCAATTAACAGGACAACTCCAGGGAAGTCCTGAGCTCTAACCTTCAATATAGCTTATACTTATAAGATGGACTCTCCAAGAAAAAATAACACATAAACCCAGGTTGCACACACTCAGCCTGCATTCACATAACCTGGCAGATACAGATGGCCTGGAAGAAAAGTTTTATAAAAAAAAAACTATAACAGGGATACTCTCCATTTATCAATGTTCCAAGCTCTATCTTCAAGAAACATTCTGGAAGAAATCTTAGGAGTGAGAGATCACCTGAATTTCAGCATGCATCTATTGGCCAAGGGTGAACATCAATTGTGAACTTGGAGTTTACCATCATTCTTCTCAAAACCATATCTTGAGGAGTATTCCAACTTAATACTGGCTGGAAAGCTTAACAGAAGAATAAAAATTAGAGCAAATTCACAATCTGGATTGTGCATTAACTGTGGTGTAGATCAGTACCATCAGAAACCTGTGGGAGAGACTGGCAGAAGGAAGAAGGCTGGGACATATTTGTTTCTTAGATCTTCCTCTACAGGAGGAGTAGAACAAAGTCCTAGGTGTCAACTTCATGAACAGTCTACTCGCCCTTAGGAAGTAAATGCTGTCCATTTTCATGGACTTGTTACAGCAGGAATTAGCATGAACTGGAAAAACATTGTAGGGAGAATGGCCACCTGAAACATTCCCAACACCTTCATAGGTGCTAAAAGAGGTTCAAGGATCAGTATGGCAGTGTCTCCTTATACTTGCCCCATGACTATGGCTATAAGTTATCATGTTTTCCTCAGTGACAGTTTAGGGAAGGACTTAAGCATAAAATGTTCTGTGGTGTAGGATGATTTTCTGAAGTAGTGAGATAAAGGAGGAGGGTTTGTTTTAAGTTGATGTTTTTCTTTGGGGAATTGGGTGAGGTATTTGGGTTTTTTCATAATCAATGTCAATTTTATTGCATATGACTAAAATGTTTGAAATGTGATTTTTGGCCGATTGTGAATGAAGCCTGGGTCTTCACTTGACCTCATAAAACATCAATAAAGATAGTAGGAAGAACACAGTTTTGAGATAACATGTTTCTGTGATTGTCTTGTGCACTGTTGTGAAATATATTACTTTGTGATGAATTGTCCAACTGTTGTCAAGCATCTTCATGGTGACTGTTACCTCTACTGTGGTTGTTAGTTCAGAGATTGTGGAAGTCCTGTGTATATGTTGTCAAGTATCTTCCATGATGTATGACTTGTCTAATCTGTTGGTGTGATCATTCCTTTGTGAATGTGTGTCCAACTGTTGTCAAGATCTTCTCAGGTTGACTTGTTCAACTGGTGTAAAGTGCAGTTGGTGTTATTTATGTTCATTACAGTGGTCCAATTGTCAATGTGGTCATTTGTCCAAGTGTCTTGTGTCACTTGAATTAATTAAAGAGATCAATCATGAGGTGGGCGACCAGAACACAGTAAACAGGATAAGTGAAAGAACTGCTTTCATTTGTTGCTGTGGCTAACTGCCAAGATCTCTATATAACCTGTAGGAGGAATCATCTAATAATAATTCTGTGTTGATCTTAAACTTAGGTCTAATTTCTCACAGTGGGGGTATTCGATGAGCCAAATTCTGTATGGTTTCTCTACAAAGGTTCTGCGAGACTACATATCAATACCTCTAGACAAGACTTGCTGTTACAAACCTGTATCTTTTATAAAGATCTATACTTTATGGAAAGTCACTTGTTGGTGCTTCTGTAATTATCTAAAACCCAAATATAAAACCTCACACCTGGTCTATTCCATATTCTGCTAAGACATTGATCATTTCTGCTGTGATTCTGTCTGAACCCGGGGTCTTCCCAGTTTTCATATGGTTAAGAGCATTCTGCACTTCCATCTTCAAGACCGATGGCCCTACATCTTTCACATAATCTGACCACGCATGTAAGATCTTATCTTGTTCTATAATGATTTTGCCATCCTTGGTTTTCAGGCAACCCGTTGATGTGTGTGTTCTTTTGTTAGTGATGTCATTAATTATTTTGTGCATTAATTTGGTAATACGGGTGTTGTGTTGGTTTTCAATTTATAAGAAAGAGTAGAGGGTGGATTAGCGAAGTTGAAAGCGAGCTGTGATGGTAATGTCGTGAGCACTGAAGAGTGCGGAGATAAAAGATAAATTTAATGTAGAAATATTATTTCAAGATGTCAGCAACCAAGGGAAATATTAAAGAAATTAGTCAGCCAAGCTACAACTATCCCAAAAATGACGATGATGGGACGTACGAAATGGATGGCAAAAGACATCTTAAAACTCATGGAAATTAGAAGAAATAATAAAAATAACCATGAGAAATATGAAGAGATTCGCAAGAAAATCAGGACATTGTGAGAAGAGGCAAAAGAAGCAACGCTTGAGAAAAATTGTAGGGAAATTGAACACCGACTGTATATCCTGAATATTCCTCCTTACTATATGTATTATCAATTTTCATTGTCCTTCAAACTGTATGCACTATCCATTCTGCCTTTTCCCCATCTGTATACAACAACCATTTCCCCTCAAACCCGCTAGGCGACCGTAAATTCTAGCCTTTCCCCCCTCTGACCCGCTCGTCTCCAGCTGGTTCGCATGGTGATTGGCAATGTTCGATAATTCCATAACGGTTATCACACGTCTGGATCCGCACAGAATAAACATTGTTTCGGGGACACTGTGTCTGACCGTTGACCCGCTGTTCTTTGAGACCAGCCACATTTCTCAATCATACAGGGATAGGGATTTTACATTTGTTTCAGACAGTCTCAATATGTCGGCCGTGGAAACCGCTATTGGCGTTCCTTATTGATCAGAAACCCCCCGTTATTATGGCGTCTATCTGGCACCCAACTATTCCCGCCATGAATATGTAAGTTGTCAACACATGTCAAGCATCGTCATTCTGTCTATTTTCTGTGGGCGATGGGATGGAGAGACCAGCGTTTCATACTTCCCCGTTAATAAGTTGTCCGGCAAACTACTGAACTAACATTGCCTATTAAATCACAAACAAGAAATAATTGCTGGGGTTGATTGTAATTATCATCTATCCACATATGAACGATGTCTGGTAGTTTACATTAGTTGTTAGAGGGTTAGAGGATATGAGGTGTTCTATCTTCAGCTAGCTTTGTTGTTTGTCTAGAATGCATTGTGTTTGTGTAAGTAAATATTCCTATTATGTTTTAATGCACATTTATTGAGTTTTAATTTCATGTTAATTTACTTAGATTTAAGTTTGTTTTGTTCCTAACACAGGTGCTGATTACCGAAACGAGAGTTATGTTGTGAGTTATTCATATTTGAAAAAGGGCAGGACACAGTACCACTTAGAAAGTCGTAACCTGCTTCCTAAAGGACTCGGTAGTTACCGGCCTGGGAGTGACAGCTGGGCCAAGCGACAACATTTGCATTTGATGTCTATGAGGGCTTCCAGGATAAACAAGAGACAGTGGCGGTAGCTCTTAACTTGGAGGATGCGTATAACAGGGTCAGGTATGATCGGTTGATATATACTCTGTTGGACATGGAGGTCTTTCCTTGGATTGTCCAATGGATTGCGGCGGTCCTTTGCGAACATCAAATTGCATTGCGCATGGTTTCATGGACTTCTGAGGGATCTGCCATGTCGCTATTGCTCTTTAATGTCTACACCAACAAAGTCGCAGTTATTGAGACACAGCGAATTGTTAGAATCTTAACATTTGAAGATGATGTGCTGGTGTACAGACAGGGTAGAGATAGGGAAAGTTCGGCTGCAGACTTTGCAGATGGCAGTAAGTAGGGTGGCCTAGTGGTGCAGGGACGCAGGGGCCGTTATAAACCCAGAAAAGGCGTCGGTTGTGTAGTACTCCCTGGATAACCAGATCGTGAAGGCAAGTGTCCCATGTATTATATTAAATGTTTGCCCTCTTAGTAGAGAGAGTGAATTGAAGTACTTGGGAATCACCTTTGACAGGTGTATGTCTTTTAAGGATCATGTGGAGGCTTTGGTGGTGAAGGCCTGTAAGGGCCTTAATGCATTGAGGGCGATGGCAGCAACCGAGGTAGAGCAGAAGATGCTTTACTGGATATTTCAGCAATTAATGATTTCTGTCACTGGGTATGGTTTCGGTCTGCTGACAGTGTCAAAGAGCCAGCTTGAAAGGTTGGAGCGCATACAGAATGCGGCCATTCGGGCGATCCTGTGGTGCACAAAGGACACACTAATTATATGTATGAGGAATATCCTGGCACTACCAACAATGGCGGACAGGCATAGGGTCCATCAAGCCAAATTGTACCTGAGTGTTGCTGCAGATAGGGATCACCCCCTGCATGAAGCCATGGATCTGGTCAAGCGTCATAGACTAAGACGAGGCAGATCCTGGATGGCACGGGCAGGACCGTGCGGTAGATTTTCTCAGTATGATGCAAGTCTTCGAACTACCGCCCCTTAAAGCGTTGCGTAAAGATTTTTAATTATTGAATGGTTCACATTGTATTTTGATTTCTCTGCTTATGCCGCCCGCCCCCTTACGGTGCCGCCTGATGCGGTCGCCTCTCTGTATTATAGCACGGCACGGCCCTGTCCAGGTGTGGGATCTAGAGACCATTAATCGTGAAAAAGAGTGGGTTAAAGTACAGGAAGACATGACGGATAGCACAATGTGCCAGTAACACTGGGCCGTGAGTGCAGAGAATGAGCAGTAGGTCGCACAGAAGTTGAGGTGCAACAACTGTTCCAGAGCAACACACATCAAGGTGATATAGTGATCTACACCGATGGGTCAGTGGTGAGGAACAGACGTAGTTGCTGGGGTTTCACTGCGAAGGGTAATGGACGATGCTTGAAAAAGAAAAGTCTGGCATAAGAGACTACGACCTCCAGCATGAGAATTAGAGGTGGAAGCAGTCACAACGGCATTCCGTTGAATAAAGGAGACTACTCGCAACGCACACTGCATTCATTACGAACTCAAAGAGTATGCTTAGTAAAGTGGAGAAAGGAATTTTTCGTGTGGAATGGCTATCCTCGCATAAGAGGTCAAGATTGTAAGAATTGTATGGATTCTTTGCCCTGGCCATGCAGGAGTGAGGGAATGAACAGGCTGATAGGCTGGCAGGGATTGCACTTCTTGGTAGTAGATTACCTATGGACAAAGGAGAGGTGATCGAGCGCCTGTAGAACCAGGTGGAGAAAGTGGGGGAACAGAGAACCCTTATGTGGAAAGAATGATATTGCGAGGTATCCGCAGGAGTTCTGGATGAATCTCAAAACTGAGAGGGAATTCCAGGATAACATTTAGTCAGATAGCGGTGGGAACGATTAGTAGTATAACTCTTCGCTTGCTGTTGAACGAGAGAACGGAGCAGGTATGGGAATTTCCTGAGTGCAGTGATGTCGGTTCTTAGCTCAACTGAACAACTCAACCTGTTTCATTTACGCTTGTGTTAATGTTTATATTATTATATTCTTGTCAGTCTCCAAGCTGCCTTTCCCCACGACTTTCTCTGTATCCCGTATACTCTCGTAATTAACGTGACGTTTGCGAGAATCGGTAGTGGTAGCGCATCGGTAACTTATGGGGTATGTGACCCGGTCGCTCAGAAAGCAATGGCAAACTACTGAGCGTAATCTTGCCAAGAAATCAACAATCAGCTGAAAGATGTTGATATTGACAGCGATGGCCTGTAAAGGATATGCGAACAACAACAACAAAAAGTCTGCAAGCTGGCAGGGCGTGTGGTCCTCGGCAAACTTCATCACAGCGGAAACCATGCACCCCAGAGAGGTCAGGAGAAACCAACTCGCCCCAACACCACGTACAATCTAGTCTCTATGTCTCCCCATTACGTGACACCGTCCTCTTGCCCCCCCCCCCCCCCCCAAAAAAAAAAAACACACTTGAGAACTTAGTAACACCTGGCAACATTGACTGGAAAAGAGCAAGTTGAAGACAGAGATAAATATCAGGATGCAGTGGCTGTCTGGCCAGGGTGTTAGCCTGCGCGATGACAAGTGGACCTTGTGGGACCCTGAGGAATGGGGCCCACTCAAACCTTAGATTATGTTTACAATTCTTTTCTTTTTTTAAAAAAAATAGTGTTGTCCTCTGGTAACCACTGCCTGGATGGCTTGACCACATGACATAAATATAACAGGTCAGGTCCAAGACTGGTAATAGTATGAGATGGGCAACCATGACCACCCGAGTTTATGGCACGACACATGATGATGATGGCATGTTGGTACAATAAGATTAGCAGAAGACAATGATCCCCCAAAGCGCTATAGAACTGAAACATACGGAACAGAGAACAAAGTCGCCATGGTAAACGATGGATTGACGGAATAGCTCAGGTTACCAATACCAATATGCATGAAGCACACACTAGTCTCCTCAACACATCTTCCTTCTTAACCTTGAATTGAAGGGCAACTCAAAGATGGGGAACCGGTTTGGTTAGATTTGTAAATCATCACTTACATTGCAGACCGACACAACCAAGAGTGTCGAAGTCTTCGCCCAAAGATCCCACAAAGAGAAACTCGCCAAAGTGCACCAAAACTCGTAGCACCGGCGTGAATCCCAACGTGTATATATGCCAAGAACCTACTAATGTTATTCGTTTGTCCTGCTGGGTATCCTAGGTTGAGTCCACTTAGAAGCGCAGGTCATGTTTTTGTTTGCGGTATCTTGCTTCGAACTCAAGCGTAGTCCAACCATGTGCTACTACTTTTAGTACACTGGACTGACTTTTGCTTGTGGATTAGATTTTCCTACTACCAGTGCTCCTCGCCATCACGTGAACCCATTCCGACTTCTGAGGTACTTGTGATTTACATCCTCAAGTCAAGGACGAGAAGTCAATATTTCCGTCCAACTGACCGTGTAGAGGTTGAACCCCTTACCTCAGCATCAGCACACCGGATGTTTAGGAACGCGCGTTCTTATCCATTTGGCCATGCTGACCTCTGTTTTATTTTAAATCCTCGACTGTGTGGGTTAAAAGTTAGTTGCATGTTCTTTATAGGATGTTGCAATCAACCCAGACATTAATTTGCTGTTTGTGGTTTACTAGATAATTGTACGTAGAAGTGATACTCGCTGTTTCCTAGCAGGATCTCAGCTTGCGCTATGTGACGTCTAGTTGACCCTGGAATACTCGTCAAGTGTTCAACATAAAAAAAAAATACACTACAAGAGCTGGACAAGGTGCAACATCGAGCACTTACAGTCACCACGGAAGAGATGAGAGCAACCTCATAAAACATAGTGAAGATGGAGAAAGAAACTGTCACTACAAATCCAGACTAACGTGAAAAGAATGTTCGACAAGGTACAACAGAACAGTATACAACGCAGAATAACCACTCTGTTTCCTTGACGAAGAATACCCACAAAACCTCTGGATCCGAGTCTACACAGATGGGTCAGCACAAAATGCTGTTCGAAAGGGTGTAGCGGGAGTGTACATAGAATACCCAAATAATACTAGGGACACGGCCAGAGTTCCAACAGGAAAGTACTGCTGTAACTATCATGCAGAAATCCAGGCAATCAATATTGCAACAGAGAAATTACTTTATACCAACCATGGTGCACAATCTGTGGGGTGCTATTGGCAGTGCAAATTCAGTACTTGAAGCTCTTCTGTCTGGGAAATTACTAGTACTACGAACACTACTTTCTGAACTAGGCAGCCAGTGTAAGATGCCATCTCACTGTGAGGTACCCGCAAACGAGAGAGCTGATCGACTAGCTAAGGAAGGAGCAACAGAAGAACAACCCAATGTACCTGTTTTTTTTTTTAATGTTGCATATCCCTTTACAGGGCGTTGTAGTCAACACCAGCATCATTCAGCTACTGTTGATGTACTAGGCAAGATTACGCTCAGTAGTTTGCCATTGCTTTCTGAGCGACCGGCTCACACACCGCCGTAAGTTACCAACTCGGCGAGAACAACTACCAATTATCGCGCAGGTTATGTTCCTCACGAGAATATACGAGATTACGGAGAAAGACGTAAATTCCTAGGCCAGGGAGACGGCTGTACCTGTTACATACCACTAAAAGAACAGAACGATCAAACCACACGTGGATTGACGCAGCAGACAGTAGATCCCATACTGCCCAAAATACGACACATCTAGGCAAATCTTCTAGCTAGAGAACCAACAGTGGAAGATACTCTTTAAAAAAAAAAAATCTCTTAAAAATCGGCAGGGCCGACTTCATTGCACCGGGATTTTATCCCATATGGCTCAGTCTCCTTCCGCACCGCGGAAAGCGTCCCAGAAAGCACGGACTCCGTAGCTCCAGCAACGACTCCAACGAGTCTCCGAAAAAATTCACTCATGAACCGAAGGACGCGGCCCGGAATCGAACCCGCAACCTTCGGAGCTCGAGTCACTTTGCCACGGAGACTCCCGATAAACTCTATAGACCACTGAGTGAACTAAAAAACATAGTTTAAGTAATAGAGATAGAGTACGCACTAGACAACGTAAACATTGAACACTATAGTCACCGACCGGGATTCGAACCTGTCACCTCCAAATGACGAGTTAAAGTCATTCAAGAGACATCATTGCAGTTATAGACAAATTTCTAGCAAATGAAAGAAGGAGCACAACGTCTAGCTAGCCGAGCATCGAAGTTATTCAATAACAAGATGATGGTTTTCTTTCCATCCATCCATCCATCATGTGCCATGCTGGTAAGCGTGGGCGGTCATGTTTTGCAATCTCACTCGATCACCAGAGTCGTGGATCAGCTCCGTGTTTCTGTCTCGACCATGCCACGAGGCCAAGCCATCCAGGTATTTGCTTCTAGGTCTTCCTCTTGGTCTGTTCCCTTCGATCTTACCAGTTGTCACCAAGTTCTCCAATTCATTTCTTCTCATAACAAGCCCCAAAAATTTTGACTGTCTGCGTCTAATGTCTCTAATCCTCAGAAACCACATTTCTACAGCCATCAGATGTTTTTCAGCTTGGCTGCTCATTGTCCAAGCTTCACATCCATATAAAAGTACAGGTTCTATGTAGCACCTCAACACTCTTTTTCTCGTTTCAATTGACATCTTTTTATCGGTCAGTATGTTTTTCATCTTGCTAAATGCTACCTTAGACATGGCGATTCTTGTTCTAATCTCTTCAAGGCATCTCCCATCAGATGTTATTTTTCTTTCAGCTATTCACTATTCTAGCTTGTCCCATTTGATTCTGTCTCCATTTCTTGAGTGAGAGAAAAGCCCATACAGATGTTAATCTTATTATTTTCGTTGTTTTGGGGTTCTTCGGTGTCACCGCACCAGAAAAGCCTAGCCGCATGTACGCAGGAGAGTAGGTCATCACTTTGTCAAGGGTGGCCAAAGACCGGGCTTGTGCGATTTCACAGGCCCGCGGCTATAACTGGCGTGGTCGATACTCTATTTCTGGTTGAGGCAGTTTCACGTAACCTTACGTACCCGAATCTGTGTTAAAGATTCGGTTTCGTCCGTACACTTTTAGGTAGCTTAAAATGTTTCATGAAAAGGGAGAGAATGGATAGTATAGTAATACATTTGTGCTTTGGAGTTGAGATGGATTTTAAGAGTAAGTTGTGTTTGTTGGTTAGGGATGCTTTGTTTTCAAAGTATACTGTGCCCTGGGGAACGATGTGTTGAGTTCTAGAAGTAAGTTGTGTGTTGGGGAACGTTGTGTCATCTAGAAGTAAGTTGTGTGTTGGGGAACGTTGTGTTGAGTTCTAGAAGTAAGGTGTGTGTTGGGGAACGTTGTGTTGAGTTCTAGAAGTAAGTTATTTGTTGGGGAGGGTTGAGTTGATATTATTTTTGGTTTTAAATTTAAAACTGTGTCCTGCTATCCCTGTTTCCTTCAGCTTTATTCTATCAGCCTGAATATGTCTTCTGTGATATACCTCTGCTTGTGTAAATCGTCAACCCGTGTATTTGATACGCTGAAATAGATGCAATGCCTAATAACAGCTCAATCTAACTGTAAATGTGATGTTGGGCTCTTCATTTCAAGACTGAACTAATGACTCTTCTATTGCAGCCTTGTGTCGTGCTCATAAACATATACTTAGGACGATAATGTGATGGGTTCTCCTTGTCATCCACATAGACATGTGTAACTGGGCATTCGAATTATGAGGCCAAACTTACTGGCGGCGTTTTGGGTTCAGCTAGTCGAGCGTGAAAGCCGTGGGGAAACCGCCTGTAGCACATCCTGGGGGTCTACTGCATATCATCGACCGCCATGTGCCACGACGGTAAGCATGGTCGGTCATGTTTCGCCACCTTGCACGATCAGTTCTGTATTCTTGTCCCGACCATGCCATGTGGTCAAGCGTTGGAGTAACAGTGATAATGGACTGAGAATATAGGACCAGACATTTTCCTGGATTGGACAAGCTAGGAAGTACACCTCTGTCTTGTCCGTTTATATATTGTTATCGTGTTGTCCTTGTTGTCCCGTTGATAATGACTTCAGTGGAAACTCTCTCTTGTATCTGTGTGTGTGTTTATTTAATTATCGAACTTCTTAATCATATATTGTGTGTGTCTATCTTTGTGTGTATCTTGTGTGTATTTGAGTGTGTGTTTATCTGTGTGTGTATCTGTGTATGTATTTGTGTGTGTGTGTTTTTTTCGCACTCCATTATATGCTCGACGGAACTCCTTTTATCTATACCTTTTTGAGACTACATGGGTCGTAATAACAACTTCAACCCCTCTCTGGAATAGGGCCGAGAGTGCAGCTGCGCAGACGGAGTACCCATACCTGGAAAGACTGGCTCAGGAGGGAGTGAGCAGAGGATCTGGGCGATACTCAAAGTGTAGAGAGAAAACCAGGTGGACTTGTAATCAAATTGCTACAGGAGTAATCAGCATGGGAACTCTAGGGTGGTGTTTAAAGAGAGGGACAGAGCATCTCTGGGGATGTCCCAGTGTAGTGATGTCGATTCTTAAACCCAGTAATCAGTGGCAACTAGGACAGTTTGTGACATCTGCCTGGGACAACAATATCTGGTTGTCAGGCACGCAAACACGCGCGCGCGCGCGCGCACACACACACACACACACACACACACACACACACACACACACAATAATCCACCCATCCCTAATTCTAGTCTTACTCAAATCCCAGACACGGATGGTTAATCCAGCTAAATATTACAGCTTTTATTTCAACTTAGTTGTAATAAAGTTATTACCCCGAATCTTCGTTTTCCGCAGACAGTTATTAATTACCCTATAGCCCCAGCTGCTTCCTATAGACAGTGCTAGTGGTTCGAGAATTCCAATATGAGTTACTAAAATGTATACTTCTCCCCAGGGCGAAATAATACGTTTGCAAAAATAAGAGTCCTTCGATCCCGCCCGGCAACGACTGAAACGTCTGTGTAATTTCCAGCAGACGAGAGGGAGAGACAAAGACCACTAGCACCAATGTCATGTATTTCATGTCACAGCCCAGTGCATCCCAAACTGCTTATTTCTTGGATGAATCAACACTAACGGAAAATGGACTATTTTTGGGAACGCATTTACAAAATAAAATTTTCTGGCATGAGTAAAGTTTTAGTGAGAACAAAACCTGCATACGCACACACGCGCATGCTCGCACACATACACATACGCACACGCGCGCGCGCATACTCAAGCAGTGTGTAGTTTATAGCCAACTAAATAAATGACCTGTTTACACGCCTGTAGGCGCACTGGGCATATGGTGCTTGAGCCATATTTGTGTATAGACCAATCGGCGGTCGATGAGGTCTGTGTCGCGCCGGCCGCCTTTACTTCCTGTCACATTTACTGGGACCCATATTAGGCGGGGGCGACCTGGGAGCCCAGGCCAAATTATATAAATTGCATTTAGCTCCGATACGGTTCGAACCCCCGATTACTGCTCAGGCAGATGAGCGTAGCCACTATGCTATCGCGATTCCCTGTCTGGTTTACAAAATTTGAATAAATAAAAGAAACGGAATGGAAAGTAGAAAGGTCACCTTTCCGAGTGTGACAGGATCGCCTCGGTTGTTGGGAGTGAACATAAGCCCCGAGGTATCCCTAGCACTCACGTGTATACTAACCCCAGGGGCTGGATAGGTAGATACACTATAACTCTGCTACTGACCCTCTTTAAGTGTTATGAGTCTACAAGCCCCTCCCAGATTCTAGACCTCTACTATCTACCCTCTACCTAGGGACAATGAACACTTAGGTATCGTCCGAGACCACACTCAATAACTGGAGAAAAGAACATGTCAACACTAACAAAGTTTATTTCTACCCTAAAGACATAGGAAGGAATTGAACACCCTGATAGAATACAATCTATTTACAATATAGAGAGTAGATTAGAGACTGTCAGAGATGTGTCCATATTCTTCATCAGGCTGAGAGGCAGATTTGCTGTGTGTTCCGTCCAGTCGGTCCGACACTCACCCGGCTCCCTCCCAGTACGGTTGACTGGAACCTTGGAGACCACTCCGTCCCAAGAGCTCGGATCAGCAATCACTCGGACCACTGCTGACTAGATGAAGTTCACCTCAGCAATATCACAGTGAGTCACTGGCTAATGTCTCTAAGACAGTTCTCAAGATTCAGCCTGGCTGGGAGACTCCCTACCCTGAGGTGTCCCCAGGAAAACATTAGTCTTGGCATCCATAGTTATAGCCAAAGTTCAACAATATGTTCACGGACTATAATCTCACACCCCGGGTTGGGTAATGTAAAGTTTCTGCAGCTAAATACATTTGAGAAGGTTTTAGAGAAGATAGTCGCTGACAAGCTGCAAGAGTTTTTGGAAAGGGGGAAGCTTCTTCCAAGAGGCCTGGGGAGCTACAGGCCAGGAAAAGATACCTGGTCAAATGCAGCCACTTTTGCCTTTGACGTTTATGAGGGGTTCCAGAGTAGACAAGAAACGATGGCTTGATCTCGAGGATGCGTACAATAGAGTTCGATATGATATTTTGATGACCGCACTGATGGAGAAGGGGGTCAATCCCTGGTTAGTGAACTGGATAGCGGCCATCCTACATTCTCGTCGGATTGCTCTCCGTCTGGGTGCATGGACCTTAGAGCCACATATTTTAACCCCGGGACTGCCACAGGGATCCGCAATCTCACCGGTGCTCTTTAACGTGTATACGAGCAAAATTGCAAACCTAGAAGCACCAGGGATTGGAAAGATACTAGCATTTGCAGATGATATTATTGCATATAGGTAGGGGAGAGATAGGGAGAAAATAGCCCAGGAGCTACAGGCGACAGTAGACAAAGTGATTGACTGGTGCACTGAAATGGGTGCTGTCATCCACCCGGAAAAGGCAGCTGTTTTGTGGTGGTCTCTGGACAACAGGATTGTGAGAGCTGATGTTCCAAGCCTCACGATAGATGGTGGAAGCGTCAACAGAGAGAACAACCTGTAGTATCTGGGAATCACATTTGATAGGAGTCTGTCCTTCAAGGATCGTGTGGAGACGGTTGTGACAAGATCTCAAAATAGACTCAATGCACTTAAAACTATGTCTGCAATGGACATAGAGCAGAGAATGCTTTTCAGACTATACCAGCACTTGATCCTCTCAGCGATTGGTTATGGACTAGGACTGCTCATTGTCTCAAAGAATCAGCTGGTGAATTAGAGCGCATACAGAACGAGGCTATGCGGGTCATTCTGGGATGCACCAGCGACACCCCAGTAGTGTGTATGCGGTACATCCTTAGTTTACCGACTGTAGCTGGTAGGCTCATGGTGATGCAGGCGAAGGAATACCTCAGAGTCACTGATGACACAGATCACCCATTGCATGAAGCGCTTGACGCAGTTAACCTCAGACATCCGGTCGTCTCCACACTCATCAAAAGCGCTTTAGACACATTCCACCAAGACATGCTTCAGCTAAGTAACCTCTGTATTTTCTATGTAGTGATTATTTTATTAGTTTGGTGTCTGTGTTGTTTTGTTCTGTGCCGACGAAGGCTTTGGCCGCAACGTTTATTTTGTTTCTTGTAATCGTGTTCTAGTAAAGCTAACAATCTACTTATCGTATTTTGGTAATTCATTCGTTTTTTAAGCTTTACTGCAGTTCCCCTTATTCTTATCAACCATGTGCGCAGTTAAGGGCCAGCGACTGATAAGAGGGAAATCATGGATGGCTCAAGCGGAGGATACGATCAGACAGGTGTGCCCCTTGGAGAACATTAGACGAGGAGAGGAGTGGGTCAGAGTGCCAGCGGAGCAGTCAGACTTGTGCAGAGTTATAATCACATTGAGCCGGGAGTGCAGGGAGTGGCCAGCAGGGGCCACTGTCACGAATTTGCAGCCTTTACTTCCCAGAACAATTTTCGGTTCACTTTTGATGGGCCATATAGAGGATCAACAGACGAACAAAACTGTTTTCTCTATATCCAAGGCTATACTGTCTTGACGTAAGCTTGCAAAACCTGCAAGTAAACAAACCACCAGGAATGGCTTTCTATTTGGGAAGTTAATTTGACACCAGTACCGGTCATCCCCAGAGGTTATCAATCCAGCCAGACGGGAGGGCAGACTCAGGGGACTGAATAGTAATTAAAACCAACCAGGCATGACGCAAGCAAACCTGGTTTACCAACAGAGTTGTAAACTGGCTGTTGACCATGAGAACCTAATTGTTCCCTTGACATGACACCTGATAAGAATAGTTAGGAAATCGCCCAACCGCGATGGCTGACCCCATCTGGTAGAGACTAGAGGCGCAAGGTGTGAAATCACTGATAAGACTCAGTGGGCTAATAATTGTCAGACCCATAGGTGTGAAGGCTAGTGTGCATGCAGAAAGAATTTTTATGACTGGACAGACTTGGAGTTAATTGCAATTAACGTCAGGGGGAGATAAGAAGAATTTATGAATGGAATTCCGGGGAGATAAGTGTCTACTGCTAGGCTAGGTATAAAAACCCCTGCTAGACTTTTTCCCTTTAGATTAAGTCTGACTTCAGAACAGGTAGGCAGCCAGCTCAATGTTTGTAGTCATATGCATGATTATTATGTTAGATTTCACTACAAAAGTTATTTCTTAGTTACGGATTTTCAGTCTATATCTGATCTAGGTTATTGCAAGAACTATCATTGTCATAGGTTACTTGAGTGTTCTTTCTGAGTTCTGTGTTCAATATCGGATTGCTTTGAGTGCTGCCTTAGGTGAGACAGACCTTGTCTGGGTATACTTTTAGGTGTCTTGGTAGATGCTTGGCATTTCTTTGTACACTATCCTAGTTGCCTTTTGGTGTGTGCATTTGTTGTGCAGAATATAGTCAACTGACTATTTATTTAATTCTTACAACAGCAGTAACTAAGTGGTGATTAAACCGGGCAGCTCAGCAAATATGGCCTGTCTGTGTGGTCACTTCAATTAGACTTGTTGTATATCTCATTTTGTAGCTATACAATATTAGTACTCATTAATAATGCCTGATGCTATTATGTTGAGTATCATTATATGTCCATCTTGAAGTAATATAATGTTTATGGATATGTTGGATGTATGTATGTGTAATTTCATATGAATATACGATGCTAGTAATATGCTTCGTACATATTCTTTTTGTGTATATACGTCTCATTTCGTATACACACAAACTAACTAGTGCATTATGCTATGATGTTAAAGTATCATAATATGTCTAGTTTAATCAATATGTTTATGTGTATTGGATGTTTGATATATTGATTTGTCATATGCAAACTTACCAATATGAAGTGTTATGCTATTGTCTGCGCATTGGCACATTGGCCAACGATTGTGTTGGAAGCAGAGGTGTAATGGTACAGATATTACCCACAATTGGTATAGGGTATATGGTGCTAAACTTTCTCAGTGTATTGTGGGCGTGCGTCCACGGTAATGCATGGAAACCTGGCACAGCTACTGGTCACGGCTTGTAAGCCCGAATGATCAGGCATTATTATAATACCATTACCGATCCTGTGAGCTGCTAAACCAATTTTGGACAGAGCGGCTGTACGACACAGAATTTCTGTATTAGCGACATGGACATGGGCGGCAGAAATGTAATCATTACAGGCGTGTGAGACAATTGAAAAGCCCGTCTAAAGACAGTAGGGAGAAGGAGGATGGTGAACGCAGTAGAGCTGGAAGATAAACTTGGCCAGACTGGTCATTGTATATGTTTGTGCTATGATATGTTTTAACTAGGATTGCGCTGATGTAGAATTAGATATAACACATTCTCGACTTTCTTTCAAGCTCTCACAAGGAGCACCTATGTTGTAGATCTCAAGAACGAGTGACGATTAGGAGTGTCAGGACTGACAGGATCGTCAGAATACCGGCAAGCTGTTTCTTCTTTTGTGTCTACTGGAGAGTGGGGATCTGGACCACAGATCCAGATAGATCAAGTAACAAGTAAAGTTACGTGATGTTTGTCATCAATATCAATATGTATATGGTTTCATCATCCTCATATTGACAATCATCCTATGTCTATTGTTATGATTAGCAAATAAATGTTGTAGTATTGTAAATCATAGTTCTGTCATTATATTTTTTTCCAATTGTGCATACGTGTTGTTGTGTACATTGGTGGGGGTTCACTTACACACCAAGGAAAGGAGCAGTCAGGGAGAAAAACCTGTACTAGGATAGTTGTCCTTAAACTTTAATTCAGACTTAAAAATCTATCCTAGCTAACCTTCTCTTTCCTATTCCTTGGCGAATATTCAGCACAGTTCATTTCAATTTTGTAACGAGCCACTTAGAGCTGTACGTTGGATATTCATGGGCCTAATCTGTAGTTCAGCCATATAGATTTTGTCCCTAGTCAGATTCTGACTATTTGGGGTTGCTCGCCAGTGAATAATACTTTAATCCAGCCGGTGGGGCACCCCGACTTCTGACAGCCACGGAAGTGGAAATCCAGCAACTAATTCAGGATAATGCTCGCCCGGGTGATGTGATTATCTACACAGATGGTTCGGTGTTGAAAGGTAGTAGAAGTGCCTGGGGTTTCTTGGCAAAGGCTAATGGTCGACGTTCGGTGCAGGAGAGCCTGGCATATGATACCACAACATCTAGCTTAAGAGTGGAGGTGGAAGCAGTCAGTGCAGCTTTCCGCTGGATGGAGAATACGATACACACACCCATCGTGATTGTAACTGACTCAGAAAGCATGCTGAGTAGGGTGAGGACTGGCAAGCTTCGTGCCGAGTGGCTTGCTTCGCTTCGGAAGTCACGGGTGGCAAGTATCGTCTGGATATTCTCTCCGGGTCATGCTGGTGTGGTGGGGAATGAACAGGCAGACAGATTGGCTGGCTCTGCAAAACGTGGTGGAGTATTGATGCATGATAAGGCAGACGTGGTTGCGGCCTTGTGGGAGCACGTGAACACCACGGAGGAGCAAATGGATCACCATGGTCTGGCAAGAATGCGACAGCGTGGAGTGACGGGGGGATCTGGCCGATGCTCGACGCTTAGAGGAAAGGCGAGACGCACATATAATCAGATTGCTACTTGTACTATTGGGGTTGGAACTTTTCGCTGGCTTCTGAGGATGGGGACGGAGCGCTTATGGGAATGCCCCGAATGCTGTGATGTCGGTTCCTAAATCAATCAATCAATCAATCAATCAATCAATCAATTCTGAAGCAAGTTGAACAAAAGTTCTAATGAATGTCGATAAACACTGGCAGATGATGTCAAAACAGCTATACAGTCAAGATTGACCTGATTCCCTCGGAGTCGAGTCCCACATGATAATCAGGCTTAGTACACAGTGGTTACTGAAGCATAATAATGTCACTGTTCGTTGACTCTACTGATAATCAGGTTCTGTAGCGCACATGAGTCTGATAGCAACGCACCGGTTGTCAAATGGATCAGTTATGAGTTGATCCTAGTGTACCTGTAAAGTCAAAGTAACAATAAGACGCCCTACTGGTGTGGGTCTAATGATGACGTAGTTACATCACCCATGTTGGGGCAGACAAGCACTCCCTGGTGTTTCCGATGTTTAGGCGGCTGTTAACAACGGCAATGGAACTGATGAGCTCCCATAGCTATGACAGTACCCCACCTTGGCAAGTCTCCCTGGACCCAGCATATCACCATCTTTCCACTGTAAGTCAGTCGTTGATTAACATACACAGGCATAATGGATTTAAATATTGAGCACAACCCACTACTGGCAACGCTGATCGTATTCTGGTATGAACCAAAGGCCTATCCACGTCAATATGGAAGCACTATACTCGAGTTTCGCTCTCGTTTTAGCTCGTCAGTAGTGCATATCCCTGACCGGATCCGGAAACAAGCCCCGGATCACTGGCGTGTGAAGCGGGTGTATAACCACGCGGCACACGCTGGACACGCCAAATTATCATAACAGAACATTACAACGTCACCCATCGTAGGCTATGCTCAGGATTGCCCAATCACCGCGACTGACGTCCGTCAATCGATGTGGACCCGAACGACCAGGACTTCTCACTGGCAAGGAACATCAGGCCTCCTAAAATCCAGTGAGCAATAATCAAATTGATTATTTGGTTGTTTCGGGATTTGAAATTTAAATATTGAACACAACCCACTACTGGCAACGCTGATCGTATTCTGGTATGAACCTAAGGCCTATCCACGTCAATATGGAAGCACTATACTCGAGTTTCGCTCTCGTTTGAGCTCGTCAGTAGTGCATATCCCTGACCGGACCCGGAAACAAGCCCCGGATCTGTGGCCAACTTGCCTCTCTCATTGACAGTAAGCCGAAATTGGCTGTGCGTCTTCTCACACCGAGAGTTCGAAAGTGAATGCCGTCAACTGCCTAATTTCCGTTTACGTGCTACTCAACTCGCACGAAGAAATAGTGCTACACGTAGTGTCTCACTCTAAGCGAGAAGAATGTTTTCTCCGGACTAGAGAACCTATTTTCTCTTCCCCTCTCCCCCTCCTCCCCCCCCCCCCCACGAGATAATGCAAGTGTACCTAGCAACCTCGGTCATTCGAATCCAGGAGTTTCTAGAACAATCTACGCGAAGAAACAAGCTAGACTTTCCTCAGTGTATTTATAACCGGGGAATTACCTGATGACGTTCCGTGTTCGTTCGGAACCTCCCCAGACAAAGCACAGCTAACTTGCAGTCATTCTGTGACACCGAGAGTAATCCCAAAATTGCAGAATTAAGATTGTGGTTATAAAGCTTTCACCAGCAGGTAGAAGCAATGACTGGGAGCCAATGAAACAACTACATACATTTCTACAAAGGTAAGAACTTAGGGTTCTAATCGGATGAAGTAGATCCAGAACAATATTCGCGAACAGAAGCGAAGAAATCGGTGGACTGGGCGTGACGATGCTGATCAGGAGCTAATTGCATGTCCTCTATAGGACAACTCTAGCATTTACTGCCTGTTTATGATTTACTAGGCAACTTTAGTTCAGTATACTATTTCTTTCTGAACAGCCGACGTATTATACTATGGAAATCAACGCAAAGCGGTCTGTTTACACATCACATATGCTGGTTTCAAACGCTGTCCAGAAAGTGAACGGATGGTCCACCTTGTTTGCGTTTGGGCTTTTCGTTTGTACACGTTTACTGTCATTCAGGTCACACCATGTTTCTGTGTTACTGGCGTAGACTTAGATTACTTTATAGTGTGATCACGAGACACGTTGGGAGTATAAATTTAGCAATGCAGCGGTACCAAATGTTGCTGTATATAGTCGGGGCGCAGTGTTGGGGTGAGCGCCCAACATTGCTTAAATACCCCAATGGCTCATGAATACATAACCTCTGCAGCAAAAGCCCAACTCCTGGCCTTCACGTGGCGGAACTGTTTCTACTAACAGGAGAAGGGGCGACGGCGAGTTTCTGGCGCCGAAAAATAACCAGTTTGCTCTAGATATGTATGCACGTACATGCATGCGCAAACACGTGTGTGCGCGCGTATACATCTAAACTCGAGTGAAACCACAGTCTGCTCTAACAAAGGAAAGGTGCTGAAGACGGAGGCAACCAGCCAGGATGCACACCGCAGAAATCAGGATGCCACGCAATTATGCAAAATGGAATATGTCGACTACTGCTAAATGTTATGGTGCTCGCCCTGCTTTGGACCCCCAGGCAGATGCAGTGCCGGGCCCTATGTCTCGAAAGGGTCCAACCCCAACTATTGGAGGTCCTTCTCAGATATCCTGTGGAGAATAGAACGGCTGGCCATACTAAACAAAGACTTAAAATAACGCACTGGAATGCGAAGGGAGTCAGCAACAAAAAAATAGAATTAGAAAACATTCTGGACCAAGAAAAAGTAAGCGTATGTTGCTTGCAAGAAACTCACCTCAACGAAAATATAGCCTTCAAAATCAGAGACTACCAGTATTACCGATCTGACCGAAAGGACAGGCAAAAAGGTGGGATACTGACCCTTGTAAAAAATAACATCACTGCTTCCCAAATCGAAGTCTACATGGAAGGGGCTGAGTATCAGACACTTAAACTTAAGACAGGCAATACAAACCTACATCTGATCAATCACTACTGTCCACTAAGTGATCGCCCACAGGCACTGGACACAATACCATTAACAGAAAAAATGATTGTGTGTGGCGATTTCAACAGCCACTCGCAGAGCTGGGGCTATGATCACATGGACCAGAGAGGAGAGAGACTGGAAGACTGGCAGGGTGAGAATAGATTCATCTTGATTAACAAGCCGTCTGACCCACATACTTTCTATTCGAGATCATGGCACACTACAACTACACCTGACCTGGTTTTTCATTCACCAGACCTGGAGAGGAACATTATACGAATTGTTGGGAAACAACTTGGTGGCAGTGACCATCGGCCAGTCTTTCTAACTGTAGAAAATGAGCTTGTAAGTGAAAGCAGCACCCTCTCGAGGTGGAACTACAAGAAAGCAGACTGGGCAATGTACAAGAATCGCACCAGCATACTGATTAGAAACCTGAACACTGAGAAAGACATAAATAAGTTGAAGAGTTTGGGAAATGCATACTACAGGCAGCGGGAGAAACAGTACCAAGAGGAGCCGTAAACAATATAAACCCTACTGGAGTAGTGAACTGGAACAGTTACATAATGATGTGGAAGTGTGTAGAAAGCAAGCAGAGGCCACACCCAGCCAAGAGCACCACAATAAATTCCAGCATGCAAAAGCCAAATTTCAAAGGGCGAAGCTGCAGGTTAGACGGAAAATCTGGCAGGAGAAAACGGAGTCTCTGAACTTTGAAAGAGACACAAGGAAATTGTGGAAGCT
Organism: Cepaea hortensis; assembly: GCA_963921405.1. Classification (NCBI taxonomy): domain Eukaryota; kingdom Metazoa; phylum Mollusca; class Gastropoda; order Stylommatophora; family Helicidae; genus Cepaea; species Cepaea hortensis. Next base: position 289,910,644 of record OY992876.1, read on the forward strand.
AATAAAACAACTTAACGATGAGCGCACAGGGAGAAACTCAAAAATTGCACTACGTAAAGATGAAAACATCTTAACAAGAAAGCAAGCAGATGACCATTTTGCGGACTCATTCGCACAAGATAGCAATATCAAAATTAGTCCAGAGAAACAACAAGAGATTCGAGAGAAACGGCAACATACAGGACAGAAGGAAATAGTACATGAGGTTCTGGAGGGACCCATCACAATCAGCGAACTGGAGTTAGCCATATCAAAACTGAAAATGAGAAAGTCACCAGGAGCTGATGGTATCTCCAATGAAATGATCAGGAACCTAGGAACAGAGGCCAAAGCAAAGCTGTTGCAGATCTTCAATAACAGTTGGACCTTAGGCAGTGTTCCACAAGCCTGGAGAGAAGCAATCATAATACCTCCTAAAATAAGGGAAAGATAGTTCAATTGCCTCTAGCTATAGACCAATTACCTCACCAGTTGTCTCTGCAAAACACTGGAGCGCATCATCAATCACAGACTGCAGTGGCATATTGAAAGTAAAAACATACTTGTGCCACAGCAGGCTGGCTTTAGGCAGTGCTACTCTACGGAAGATCAGACAACCTACCTCTCTCAAGAAATTGAGGATGCATTCCAAGAGAAGAATCTGGTGCTTGCGGCATGGATAGATCTGAAGAAAGCCTTTGACAAAGTCTGGAAAGAAGGTCTGATGAAGAAACTGAGAAACTGCAAAGTCAATGGAAGAATGTATAAATGGGTGAAAGCATACTCGCACAACAGAAGAGCCCGAGTACAGATAGACGGTCTCAAGAGCAAGAAAGAACTACTGCGTCACGGTGTTCCCCAGAGCGGAGTCTTGTCCCTCACACTTTTTCAAATCTTCATCAATGATCTCGTTGCTAATCTACTGCATGGAATTAAAGCGGCAATGTACGCCGATGACCTGGTTCTATGGAGCACAAATGAACATGCATCAGTGGCCACCAGATTGCTACAAAGAGCTGTAGATACATTTGTTGCATGGGCAAATAGATAGTGTGTCAGCATAAACACTGACAAGTGCAGCACCACCCTATTAACCCTCTCTCCAAAACAAAAGGCAAGGATCATCCAGATAAATGGAACACCCCTAAGAGAAGATAAAGAACCAACATACCTTGGAGTAACATTTGATGGCAGGCTGACATGGAGAAAGCAGATCAACAAAGCAGTAGCAAAAGCCAGCAGGAAAATAGCCATCCTGAGAAAGCTAAGTGGAACCACATGGGGAGCCAGTGGGAAAATACTTAGCAAAGTTTATCAACAGATCATACAACCACACCTGGAATACGAGTCAAATGCGTGGTGTTCGGCATCAAACACCACACTACAAGAGCTGGACAAGGTGAAAAATCAAGCACTTAGAGTCACCACAGGAGGGATGAGATCAACCCCTATAGTGGAAATGGAGAAGATGGGGAGGACACAAGCACTGAGAGAGCGCAGAGATACGAAAACGCTAATACAAGCAGAAAAGTTCCCCAGCTTGCCAGGCCACCCTATGAAGAACATATTTGAAAACCTAGCTATGGGGCGGTTGAAAAGAAGTAGTTTTATCCACCAGGCCAAACGACTCTGCAGAGAAACCACCGACCTGCCCACAGTTGGTATCCCCCTAACAACTATTCCAGAGCGAACTCCTTGGAAAGATGAACATAGACTATCATTACAAATCCAGACAAAAGTGAGAGGAATATTTGACAAGGAAGAATACCCACAGGACCTCCGGATCCGAGTCTACACAGATGGGTCAGCACAAAATGCTGTTCAAAATGGAGGAGCGGGAGTGTACATAGAATACCCAAATAATACTAGGGATACAGCCAGAGTACCGACAGGAAAGTACTGCCATAACTATGATGCTGAAATTGAGGCAATCATGATAGCAACAGAAAAATTACTAAATACCAGCAATGGTACACAACCTGTGGTGCTATTGACAGATGCAAAATCAGTACACGAGGCGCTCCTGTCTGGGAAATTGCCAGTACTAAGGACACTACTTTCTGAACTTAGCAGTCAGTATAAGATCACCATACAGTGGATACCATCCCACTGTGGAGTACCCGGAAACGACAGAGCTGATCAATTGGCTAAAGAAGGAGCCAAAGAAGAACAGCCTGATGTGCCCGTTACATACCACCAAAAGAAAAGAATGATCAAATCACTCAGAAAGCCACCAAAATATGCACATGATGACTACCACATTATGGACATACCAGAACAAGTCATTATTCTGCGCCTCAGAACAGGACACAATAGATTACGCAACCACAGGTATACAAAATTCAAGATTGGTGAAACAGCCATGTGCACATATGGATTGGCGTCGCAGACAGCAGAGCACATACCCCAAGACTGCCCAAAATATAACAAATCTAGGCAAACCTTCTGGCCTAGAGAGACGACAGTTGAAAATAAACTCTATGGACCGTTGTGTGAACTGACAAAGACTGTTAAATTTGTACAAGAGACAGCATTGCAGTTATAGACATATTTCAAGCAAACGAAAGAAGAAGAAGAAGCAATGCAGCTTCACAGAACCACGACCCATTCACAAAATAAACAGGCGGGTGCAATTAAATATGTACAATTATGTATCTGTTGATTTCACAAAATAACAAACACAGACATGTGTACACACCTTCCAACTTTCTCTGTCCAAGTGAGAAGTCACCAGTGTACAGATAATTAAAACGTACAATAATCATCATCATGTGCCATGCTGATAAGCATGGGCGGTCATGTTTCGCCATCTCACTCGATCACCAGAGTCGTGCTTAATAATTAACAGTCAATCTGAGTTTCGACCTAAATATTCTTGCCATAGTGCTCTAACAAAAATGACCGATAACTGGCACTTAAACATCAACAACGGTAGAATTTGTGGAGCGGTGTTTGTAGACTTTAAAAAAGCTTTTGATATGGTAGATCACGATATTTTAATTAGAAAACTAAAACAAATGAAGATAAGTACCAACATGGTGAACATAATTACGTCATTTCTATCCGACAGACAACAAGTCGTGTCCTTCAATAACTGTCTATCAAGACCCACACAGCTTAATATTGGTGTGCCTCAGGGCTCAATACTAGGTCCGCTGCTTTTTGCAGTTTATATTAACGATCTTCCTTTATATATCAATACAACTTGTGATCTAGTTTGACTGTACTATATATACTAGTCAAGAAAACCGTAGTGAATTAGAGAATTCTTTACAAAAGGAACTCGATAATCTTACTAGATGGAGCAATGAAAATCGCATGCAAATTAACATCGACAAAACCAAATCCATGCTAATAACGACCAGACAAAAACTACAGACACTAGCCATAACTGGATCACCGCTCGAACTCCGCATGGGCACGTTACCTATAGTTAATGGAATGAACATAAAACACTAGGTCTTTTAATTGACAGCCATTTGAACTGGAGCTCTCATGTTCACGTTCTTACCAAGAAAATAGCACAAAAAGTTTACCAACTTGCTAAAATTCAGCACTTCCTGGACGAAACAACACGAAAAATATTCTATACATGCTATATCCAATCACATCTCGATTACTGTTCCACAGTTTGGGATGGTTGCCCTAAATCTAATTTAAAACGACTATGTTCTCTACAAAACCGCGCTATTCGTCTGGTTTCTGGCATAAAGCACGTTGAAAGTAATAATTTGTACAGTCATCTAAGACTTCTACCACTTCAAAAGCGCTTCCTTTTCAACAAAGCCAAATTAGTGAACAAAATTATATCTCAAAATACCCCAGAGTATCTTCTGCCGCTGATTCAATCTAATGCAATGAGCAGCAAGCGCCTAAATTTGTTACATGTCTCAAAGCCTAGATTGGACCTATACAAAACATGTTTCGCCTATTCTGGTGCTCACTTATGGAATGATCTGCCTCCAGATCTGAAAACTCCAATGAGTCCCTACACCTATAACCGAAAACTCTTTCAATACTTAATCCATACCGACTATATGCCACCATAATTCATTTACTGGTATAATTGTTCATTATAATTGTTCATTATAATCATTCATTATAATTGTTTAACTATAATTGTTCACTATATATGTGTGTGCGTGTGGGAGAGGGAGAGAGAGAGAGAGAGAGAGAGAGAGAGAGAGAAAGTGGGTGTCAGAGAGAGTGAGAGAGTGAATGTGTGTGTGTGCACGTGCGAGCGTGTGTGTGGAGAGAGTGATTGAGCGAGAAATGGTAGGGGAATGTGTCAGTGCATGCATTCGTACGTGCATGTGTGAGAGTGAGGGAGGGAGTGTGTGCGTGCGTGCATGCGTTCATGCGTATGTGTATGTGGGAGAGAGTGTGATTGAGAGAGTGAGTGTGTGTGTGAAGGATTGTGTGTGAGAGAGTGAGACAGTGCGAGAGTTGATGTGTTAGTGTGTGTGTGTGTGTGAGCGCGCGCATGCGTGTGAGTGTGTGTATATGAAAGAATACAGAGAGAGAGAGAGAGAGAGAGAGAGAGAGAGAGAGAGAGCTGAGCAGATGCATATCATGTAACACGCATGTTATTTAACACGCGAATCCATATGTTTGTGTATTCTCATCTGTCATATTATCAGTTAAATACCATTTGATTTTATCATATATAATATAAACTTATGTACATTACTGTAGTTTGAGTGAGAGAGTCAGTGAGTGTGAATGAGAGACAGAATGAGTGAGCATGAGAGTGAATGTGTGTATGTGTGTGTGTGTATGTGTGTGTGTGTGTGTGTGTGTGTGTGTGTGTGTGTGTGTGTGCCTTCTCTGTGTGTATCTCTGTGTGTGGGAGCATCACTATGTTTACGTCACATACTTTTTATGTACACATTTTTCTCCATGTTTAACATTTTTATGAGACTGCTCATGACAATTGTCAGTGCATGTGTGTGAGTAAAGTGTGGGAGTTTGTTCATACTAGTTTCAATGCTAACGTGAGACATTTTGTATGTGTCTAGATGTGAGGAGGTGTGAGTGTGTGTGTGGAGGATGTGTGTGAGTGTGGGGATATGTGTGGGTGGGGGTCTGCGTTTGGATGGGTTGGGGTGTGTGGGTTTTTGTGGGTAGTGATATTTGTGGGTGTTGGTGGGATGTGTGGGGGTGAAAGTAGGGGTGTGGGAATGGGTGTGGGGGATGTGTGTATGGGTGGAGGATATGTGTATGGGACGGGTGTGGGGTGTGTGTGTTTATGTGGGTGGAGATGCGTGGGTGGTTTGAGGAAGTATGTGTGGGTGGCGGGGTTGTGTGGGTAGGGGATTGTGTTGGGTGGATTGGGGATGCAAGGGAGGGTGGGGAGAAGTGTACGGTGTGTGGGTTTGAGATATGTGTGCGGTGTGTTGGTGGGGGATGTGTGCATGGTGTGTTGGTGGGGGTGTGGTGGTATGGGTGAAGATATGTGTGTGGGGGGATGTGTGTGATGGGTGCGGGGAATGTGTGTATGGGTGGGGTATATGTGTGGGTGAGTAGGGGATGTGTGGTGGTTGGGGGAATTATGTGGGCGTGTGTGGGAGGGAGATGTGTGCGTGGATGGGGAATGTGTGGGTGGGGGTGTGTGAGTGGCTTAGGGATGTGTAGGTGGGTGAGGGATGTGTATGTGTCGGGGTGGGTTGCATGAGTGGGTGGAGGATGTGTGTGGGTAAGGGTATTGTGATCGAGATATGTTTGGTTGGGTGTGGGTGGGTGGGGGTTTGTGGGTGCGTAGTGGAGGATGTGTGTGTGAGTGAGTGTGTGTTGGTGAACGGGTAGGGAATGCGTGTGTGGGTGGGGAGAGGTGTGTGGTGTGTTGGTTAGGGCTATTGTATGGGTGAGGTATGTGTGTGTGTGGATGGGGGATTTTTGTGGTGTGTGGGTGGGGGTATGTGGGGTGGATGGGTAAGGGTATCTGTGTGGGTGTGGGTGGGAATATTGTGTGATATGTGGGTGGGGGATATGTGTGTGGTGTGTAGGTGGGGATGTGTGGTGGTATGTGGGTGTGGGATGTGTTGGTGAGGGATATGTGTGTGCAGTGCGTGGGTTGGGAATATTGCATGGTAAGGGATGTATGTGATGTGCGGGTGGGGGATTGTGTAGTGGGGGATTGGGTTAAGGCATGTATGGGTGGGTAGAGGATGTATGTGTGGGTGGTGGGGGTGTGTGAGTGGATTGGGGATGTATGGGTGGTTAGGGAGATGTGTGTGTGTGGGGGGGGGGGGTAGGGAGATGTCAGTTGGTGGGGATGTGTGTGTATGGTTTGGGGATGTGTGAGTGGATGTGCGATGTGTGGGTTGGTGGGGGATTGTGTGCGTGGGTGGGAAATATGTGGTCAATGGAGATGTGGCTGGAGGATGGGTGGCTTGAGGTGTGGATGGGGAGAGGATGTGTGGGTTAGGATGTGTATGTGGGTGGGCGTGGGATATGTGGGTTGGTGGGGGAATGTTTGTGGGTGGCGAGTGTGTTTTGGTTGGGTGAACAGATGAGGGGAGTGTGGGTGGGGGATGTGCGGAGGGGGATGGGTCGGTTGGTGGGGTATGTATGTGTCCCTTGGTGTGCGTGTGTGTGGGTAGGTGGGGGTGTGTGTGTGGGTGGGGTGATGTATGGGTAGGTGGGAGATGGGCCTCATAACATGGTAATTTGCCTTGTTTATGTTTGCAACACTCATTTCACAATGTTTATTTTTCTTCCTATGTAAATGTACAATGCTCTTGATGAACGAAAGACGAGCGATTGGAAGGGCCGAATGTAAGACGGGCCTGCGCGGCCAATTTGTGACCCTAATAAAGTTTATTTGATTTGATTTGATTTGTCTAGACCATGCCACATGGCCAAGCCATCCAGGTATTTACTTCTCTGCCTTCCCCTTGTTCATCTCCCCGCAGTCTTGCCAGTTGTTACCACGTTCTCCAATTTATTTCTTCTCATAAAAATTTAGTTGCATATCCTTTGCGGACTTAGCAGTCAACCCCAGCAGTTTTCTTTTCTTTCTTTCTTTTTGTTTTTTGGCTGTTCGTGATTCCTTGGCAAGTTTACGTTTAGTAGTTTGCCATTGCTTTCTGAACGACTGGCACCAATACAATTTCATAACAAACCAACGCAAGGCGGTATGCTGCCAAATTGCCCACAGCTATGTTTCAAACGCGGGTATGCGGGATTACGAACTGCGCCCGTAATTCCTTCGCCACGGAGCTGGCTGTGTTCTAAACCGAGTTAAACAAGTTTGGTTTCCGGTTACCAGCGCCACTAGGGAGGTACTTTGGCAACCAGACATTTCACAAGCATTAGCACACTACTGGCTGTATACAGCATACGTAATTCATGTTTGGGCACAGGGAAGCTGATGGGTCAAAATGTTGGAGGAAAACATACAGAGATAATGATGGACAGCTTGTCATCGTTGCAGGGAAAACATCTGTATCGGAAACTGACAACATGCTAATCAGGATACCGTGGACAAACATCAACGCCATACGTCATGGATTGTGATGCTGCTGCTGCCGTTTATGATGGTGATGATGATGATGATGATGATGATGATGATGATGATGATGATGATGATGATGATGATGATAAGACCCTAATATAGGTTTTTTCGTATATTTCAATATACAATTCGACCCTAGTTTACTCAGTGTTCATCTGAAGTAACATCAATTTCCCCCCCCCCCCCCCATGGTTCACAAACGACAGGAATTGACTGTTCAGTTTGGAAAGAGTAAAAACGGTCCCAATCATGTTGTGGTACGTGTACGGACCAAATGAATCAGAGGAAGAGGCAGACCATGTAAAATAAGGAATAACTTAGTCCATGGGAATCTCGATACATGAAGCCCATAAACGGGCACTCTTCTGCTGTTTATGCTTCACTTCGACACCGTTTGGTATATTTTTTCGCAAGCCGTCAACGTCGTTGTGAATATTCCCCGCAATACCATTCACGATTACCACCGCAACAGTGCTGGTTTGTTCCCCACTTCTAAAATCCTAATTTTACAATAACAGACTCATTTTCGACGTGATAGCCAAAAACCTGGACGGGAAAAGCTAACATAAAAATAGCAACGACCGGTTCACGGCCTCATTGTGCGTACCACAAACTCGTCGTCACTAGAAGAAGGCCGACTGTGACTGCTGCAAATGGTAGCCTCCAAAATCTCTACGAACGAAAGATAGAAAATCAAGTCGAGAGAGAAAAGGAGGACCAACAAACCAGCAGCCAGTTTATTTGGAAACCCAACCAAATCTAGGACCTGACATCTTGGTGTTGACATGTGGTGTTGGAGCCATTTAAAAGGAATGAAGGTAAACACAATAATATTTTATATTACACTAGTCAGTGATCCCTTTTCAAGAAGAAGTCGGTGAGTCATTGTGTTGTAAAGCACGTGATTAGTCCTTAAGAAATTAATTTAGTAGAAACTAAATATTACATTCAGTTATCATAGTCATGGATAAACTGTACATTAGGATAAACCAGAGTGAGTTTTCTTTTTCTCCCAGTTAAACAACTTAATTTAATGTGTAAGCATTAGACTTAGGTTGTACATTTTATTTCTTAAGCAGTTAAACTCAATCAGCAGTGATTTAGAAGTTAGTGATTAACTTAAGATTTAGAAGGCTAAGAATACTTAGTGCAGTGGTAAGAAAACTATTTTAAATTTGCAACCACTGGTAAGACAAATTAGTGTAATGTGTAATAGTCAAGTAGATTTTGTTTACATGAGCACTTGAGAAGTCAAGTAGTTTTTTTTTTTTTTCATGAGCACGTGGGAGCCAAATAGATTTCTACAGAGATCATGATGAACATGTGGAATTAATATTTGCGAGCCACATAATAATGCTTAATCAACCGCCATGCAAGAATGGTTAGGATTCATAATGAATGAATGTGGATTGGGTATATCACATAAATCTATGTAATTGATGAGAGCATGACTGTGGTGATTCACGTGTGATTTCATTATTGTTAAACAGATGTGAATGTATCATCTGTGAACCACATCAGTACGACTAATTATCATCAAGGAAAATATTATAATTTCCGATGAATGGTGGTGGAATGATTGAGATGTCATTGTAATGTCATTGTTGTTGAATCTGTGAAGTTACCCTTTGTAAAGCACATACATATGCTTAATTGTCATCCATACAGATATTATTGTGTCTGATGAATGATTTTGGAATGATTGAGATCTCATTTAGATGTCAATCGTGTTAAACATTTAAAGTTATCATTGGGAAATCACATAAGTATAATTACATATCTTACATCAAGTATGAGAATGATTTCTGATGAATGAGTGTGAATGAGTGAAGAGAAGTGACATGCTAAGAAGGAGTATAAGCTAGCAATCAATCTCACGATAGAAGACAACTTTGATGTATAATGTCCTGTTTATCAAAAGAGAACATGTTCGGCATAACCCATACACTAATTCATAATTTAGTGCAATCCGACGCTTGACACCACTTTGTATTATATATCACTTATGTTACCATAATCTGGTTTTGTGTCCTAAGCAAGACCCCACTTTGCATTTCATATCACTCAGGTTACAACATATGGTCTAGTTTCCTGATGATTGCAATGATAATGAGGATGATGATTGTAATGATGATGATGATGATGATGATGATGATGGTGATGATGATGATGGTGATGATGATGATGCTGTTGATTGTAATGAAGATGATATTTGTAATGATAATGATGATGATGATAATGATATAATGATAATGATGATAATGATGATGATGATGATGATGATGATGATGATGATGATGATGATGATTGTAATGAAGATGATATTTGTAATGATGATGATTATGATGAGATGATGATGATGATGATGATGATGATGATGATGATGATGATGATGATGATGATGATGATGATGATGATGATGATGATGATGAATGAGGTGAAGTCATCTTATATCAGTGAGAAGAGGAGGGAAGATAACTTCTTCATTGAAGCATTTAATTAAGAAGAATGCACCTGAATACTATACAAGAATTTAGACTATGATGTACTTATATTGTTTATAAGCAAATATTCTTTGCAATGGGGAATGATTTAAAAATCCCTTAATGTATGAGGCTCTTTTCTTTTAATGGAAGAAGATGTAGAGAAAATAACTAGGCACAGAAGAGAGTGGTGATCATAGTTGTCAAATTCCAAATTAATCAAGGTATTACTCAACCTAGAGACCATGATGACAGGCATAGGTGAAGATGAAACTGCACATCTGCTAGTCCAAACCTTGAACACCTTATAATGGAAGATTGGATGGAGAGCACCAATTCTGTTAGTGATAACTAATTGAGAACACCAAGACCATCTGTCTCTACGTTTAATTTTCTCTAGGAAAGATTCCTTTTATTGATTTCACTTGTTGTGTTCTTAGGAGTTTACAGCATTTCATTTCTAATGTCCGATTGAGGATGTTATTAGACGTATGTTGATTTATAAAATTTCACGTAGTGGCTTGACCCATCTAGATGCACCTGAATTTTGTGATAGAAGCAACTTTGCTAAATGAAGCCGTGTGAGAGAGTGGGGCAGAAACCTATCCACCTGCAAAAGTTCCATTTCCCTTAGAGGAGAGGTAAATTTTTTTTAGTATAATTTGCCTGACAAATGGAAAACCCCAGAGCCAACTAAACTATTCTACCAACTTGGAAAGAACAACACACTGAAGTTTAACATATATCACATTGACTGCTTGAAGCAGGAATCCATAACCCACAATTCTATACAAGGGAGTGCTTTAAAAGTTAGTTGCATATCTTCACAGGACTTAGCAGTCAACTCCAGCATGGGATTCCTGAGCAAGGCTAACGTTCAGTAGTTTGCCATTGCTTTCTGAACGACCGTCACTCATATCATTGTATGGAAACTAACGCGAGGTCGTCTGCTGCCAAACAGCCCGCAGCTATGCTTCGAACGCGGTAAGTGGGATTACGCAATGCGTCCGTAACCCTTTCGCCACCTTTGAGTGTGGTACATGAATAAAATAGTAGAACTATTGTTATTCCAAACCAGCTGAGACTGAGCATCCACAAGTTTACCCGGGGTAAAATCATGTCTGGTATATTATGTTTAAGACCACACGATTGTCAAACACATTGCTCGCGCTGTTTGAACGGCAATAGTTGCCAGGGGAAGTTATACTTCCCTTGACGCACATTCAAACTGGCAGTACGTTCTAATGTTTTTATTAATAGCAGTACAGTGCAGAACACGTGAGAATGTCTTCAACGATCTATGTAAACAATGAATCGTGAATAAAAGAATATTACAATTTGTCCGTTGCCAAGAGATATTCTATTGATCGATGCACTTGGCAGACAGACATGTGTGTGTTATCATATAAACATACATACGCGTGTGAGAAATAAACGGTTTATTGATTTATTCCTGTTAGGGATATTCCTGTTTACTGCATCTGATGGTGATGCTGGCCCCGACCCTAAGTAATCGAATTAGACAGATGGGCAAGCTAGGAAATTGGTATGTAGACAGGCGGGTGGGTGAATGGTTGAGTGAATGGTTGGGTGAATGGTTGGGTGAATGGTTGGGTGAATGGTTGGGTGAATGGTTGGGTGAATGGTTGGGTGAAGTGAGAAAGATAATATGCAGAGAGAGAGAGAGAGAGAGAGAGAGAGAGAGAGAGAGAGAGAGACAGACAGACAGACAGACAGACAGACAGACAGACAGAGACAGACAGAGGGACGTGAAGGCACACATGCAGATAGTTAAGCAGACATTTAGGTAGGCTGGCGGACAGAAAACGGACATACAGAAAACGGACAGACAGAGACAGATGGATGGATGGATAAATATGTTGGTAAGTAATCAAGTAGGTATGTAAACATGCAGGTAGGTAGGTATGTAGGTAAGTATGCAAATAAAAAGCACATCAAACACGCATTCAAGCGGATGGACGAAAGGACGGATGGCTAGATGGGTGAATGGATGTATGAATGGAGAGACTAATCAATGTTATTGATTAAGATATGATTTATGTCCATGTTAGCATTGTCACGTAACACACCGACCGCACGTCTACAGTTCTTTATTGTCGATCGATCATACTCTACATTAGCGCATTGTTTCTTTCAGTTTTAGTTTTCAGTTCCCTGTTGATTTACTTCTGCCATTTTTAACTTTGATTCTTCATTGTCTTTTTTTTTAAATTTGATGAGAAAGGGGCGGGGGGGGGGGGAGGTGTGGAGAAATAAAGGGGGTGGGGGATTCGTGTTAGCATGTATGGGTGCTACGGCGACGGCTGTTATTGCTGTTGTCGTGGTTGCAAATGTCCCGTAGGACAGTTTCTGGTATGTTCGTTGTATGTTTCAAATTATACTCCATCAACAAAGATCCATAATCTCTCATTAGAACACATTAAATCCAGTTTCTACGAAACTAAAAAGAAACTCTTTGCTGCAGGTTCAGCATGTTTAATTATTGTATTTGGAAAAAAAAAAACTGGAGATTTTGTGTGTGCTCGTTATGAGGAGAAATGAAATAAACTTGAAAACCTGGTGACAGCTGGCAAGTTTGACGCGGACGGAATAAGGGAACGGCAGATAGATAAATACCTGGATGATATAATTATGTGGACAATAACACAGAGCTGTGATGGTATGAAACGAAGAACCATGACTGGCCACGCTTATGGCACGGCACACGATGATGATGATTTACGCACATGAGCGACGTTATGAAAAGAAGAAACACCACAAGTACAACAATCCACTTACTTAAAGGCTGTTTGTTGCCCCTTCTTCTGTATGAATGCCAATGACGGACAAGGAGTAGTGAAATGGTGAAAACACTGGTGACGGTTGTGATTCTGTACAGGAGAAGAATGTTGAGAATATTGTAGATGAAAAAAAAAAAAAAAACTAAAGCTCGGCTACCGAGAGTTGCAGATGCAACCAGATATTTATGAGGTATATCTGATTAAGTGCCATGGGATAATTAATCATCTTAAGTCACTTTCCGTAACTGCCATAGGCTTATACAGAAGACTCTTTTGTGCAGCCCCTTTAATTTGATATACGAGGGAGCTTCAAATCAAAACTTTAATAGTGTGCTAGAAATTACAATAACCATGCCTGTCAATATTGTTGTTAAGGTTGTCAAGCGTGTTAAGCACATGACATCGCGGTGCAGACGAACACGGTGACGATATAAGGACAGTTTAAAGATAACCGCCCCACTTTTGACATGGACCTAAGTGGAGCAGCGTTCTGTTATCCGTTTAAAAAAAATAAAATAAGTGAAGGGGTGAAACCTATGGAAATTCATTGACGAATGAAGGTCCAGTATGGTGATGCATGTCTGTTAGTCCAGCAAGTGTATGAGTGAAGTAGGAAGTTTCACAACTTTTCGGTCCAATGAAGAAGTACAGAAGGTGGTGCATGCGAGTTTACACAGGCGACCGAGAAAATTTTTTTCAACAAGAGTCCAACCTCTTTATCGGCGCTGGAGGACTTGCGCTGAACGTATTGGTGACTACATCAAAATATTATGCATTTGTTCCGTAC